>CAUYSK010045649.1:0-38707 GCA_963575035.1 Avahi laniger | reverse complement strand
CCCTGGCTAGAGTGAGTGCCATGGCATCAGCCTAGCTCACAGCAACCTCAGACTCCTGGGCTCAAGCAATCCTTCTGCCTCAGCCTCCCGAATAGCTGGGACTACAGGCATGTGCCACCATGCCCGGCTAATTTTTTCTATATATTTTTAGTTGTCCGATTAATTTCTTTCTATTTTTAGTAGAGATGGGGTCTGGCTCTTGCTCAGGCTGGTTTCGAACTCCTGAGCTCAAACAATCCGCCCACCTCGGCCTCCCAGAGTGCTAGGATTATAGGCGTGAGCCACCAAGCCCGGCCCCCTAAGAGATTCTTAATGCCCTTCCTCTGTCTCCCATGACAGGACAAACTGGTACTAAATTCTTTCCTTTTACTACTTATTTTGCATTTCAGCTATTTCCTTCCATGTCTTTTTGTTTAATCCGTATTTCCCAGGCTATAGTATCATCTGTATTTGATTTATTCTAGGCTTCATCTTCCCTATTTCTTATTTTCCTTATTTCTTTACCTTTCAGATAGAAATGTGTATCATTGATACAGAGTTTATGCATACACAAAAGGCACCCAGAAGCTTTCCATTTTCCCTTCTGGCACAAGCCTTGAGTGCCATGGTAGGCTGCTGGGTTTTCTCTACACTGAGGTTTAAATCTGTTCTGTGCTTCTACACTGAAAAATTCCTGAGCTGTTAGCCTTAGAAGACAGAGCTATGGGGGAAGTCAAGTCAACTGATTGTGGCATACTTGGTGGGCACTCAGTTGTTCAAACAGTCAATAAAAATACATGGGACCAAATTTTGAGTGGTTGAATGAATAGTTAGAACTCAATAGATGATGAGAATGGATTGATAAATGAACAAGTAGATGGAAGAAACTGGGAGAAAAGTAGGTTTATAGGGCATAGATGAGCAGGAATCAGTTAATTTTCAGTAAAATAATGTAAGCTAGATGCATTTAAATATTACACATCTACATCAGAAAGTTAAATTCTATTCACCTGTTCATTATTATTTATCACAGGAATTATGATCGAGAACAGTTTGCTGATAACCAAATCCCACTGTTGGTAATAGGGACTAAACTGGACCAGATTCATGAAACCAAGCGCCATGAAGTTTTAACTAGGACTGCTTTCCTGGCTGAGGATTTCAATGCAGAAGAGATTAATTTGGTGTGTATTTTTCCTAATGCATGTTGTTATTATTAACAAGTGAAGACAAAACCAAAGACTTTTATTTGAGTTATATATTCTAGAGAAGGAAGCTTTGGACTTGAAGTCAGGCTGTTTGGGTTCTCATCCAAAATGTAGTCAAGATTGGGATCAACATGTCTAGACTGTCAGATACACACAGTGCACAGTCACTTCAGCCTTGTATGTGATCTGTTATGATATTCAGACTTTATTCTATGAATAATGTAAATCATGGGCTTTTTCTTAAGAATATTTTTAAAAATCACACCAAAATTAAAATAATTAAATCGATGAAGGTGACACTACACCTTGATTATTCTTGCTTTAGAAATGCCTCTTGGCTTCTTAAACTACAAAATTTTCCTTACAGGGCAACCTAACAGATATATGAGAAAATTACAAACTGTAAATTAGGAGTGCTTCATAAGGACTAATTTCTATAAACTTATACAGAGCATTGAGACCCTTCCTTAGATAGCTAGCTCAATTAGAACTGAGTTCTAAAAAGACTAAGAAACAGTTGGTATATAAGCCAGTTAGCAATACCCAGAGAATGATCCTGACCAGCGGCTTCATTCATGGTTGTATGTTGTTGTTCACAAGCAGGAATTTTGTAACATATTCGGTGCACTGGTATTCCAGATGTACAGTGGTGGTGGTGTAATAATACTAATGGCCAACATTTATTGAGCACTTACATGCTGAACACTGTTTTATTACTTTACTTACATTATCTCACATGCATCTTCACAATCAACCCTATAAGATAGGTGATATTATTATCCTCATTTTAAAGATGAAGACAAAAAACAGAGAGAGGTAATAAGTAGGCCAACATTATACAGGTCAAATAGGACGCTTAGACTGAGAGCCTGTGCTCTGCAGTTTAAGCCTATTTTCCACTTGATTATCCTTTAGCTAACATTTAGAATTTTGGATTTGAAGGAACTCTTAGAATCACTAGACCAAAAGTTAACCAAACCTGATTGTGTATTACCAACAGTACCTATGAAAAATTTTGAATAACTGCCCCCCTGCTGGAGATTTTTATTTATAAGGTCTGGCAAGAGGACCTGTAGTTTTCATAAATAACTCAGGTGATTCCGATGCCCTTACTCTGTGAGTCAACATTTGTGAACACTGCGTGGATCAGCCCCACCTCTACGTCCACCACTGTCAGCTTGTGCTGCCATTCCATTGTTTTTTACATTCTGCTTTGCGGTGGAGGATACCTTATTTTTCTCAGCTCCCACAATGGAATATTTAATGTAAATACACCAGGTAGTCAGCACTGGACCATGATTTTCCTGCTATAGCGGATATTCTTGCTATATATAGATATATCCTTGTGGAAGAAGTGCTAAGGTTACTTTATTTGAACATTATTTCCAAAGGGAAATTTACCATTGAATACACTTAATTTGTTCTAGTGCTTACTTTTAATATATTTGTAAATGTATCTGTTTCTAGTGGCTGTGGGTTTCTGTGACAATCACCTATATATTTAACATATGTTATTCCTACTTGTCTTACAAAGATAAGGCCATCTTTTAATTGTTAGATGTAAAGGTACACAAATAGTGGAACTTAAGCACACATGATCTCCAGGGAGTTCAAATACACATGCCTTTGGTCTTTATCAATGTATAGAACACAGCAGAAACAACAATAAGAGAGGGTCATGAGAATGCAGAGAAGAAAAAATGAGGAGGAAAATCGGATACAAGAGAGTTTCAAAAAGAGCAGTCAAAAACATTCCTCAAGTAAACATAAAACCTTAAATAAAAAACTATTAATGGCATGACAGTATTAGTGCTAGCATCATTGGTTAATGTATGAATTTACTTAAAACTACAAAAAAGTAAGACGATAATAGATATATACTTCAAAGGTGGAATGAAAGTTATCTTCTGCCTGAATAAAATACAAATTGTTTTAATTATAAATAGGAGGCAGATTAATTTTTTTAAATCCCATTAGGCTTATTGTGTCTAATACAAATTTTTCTCTGTTGTGTGTTTACTTCATAGTGATCATACTGAAGCATCTTCCCTAGTTAATAGTCCTTTCTCAAGCTCAGACAAGCTATTTAGAGCTATTAATTTTCAGGCTTTACCCTTAGCCACAATCAATGGCAGATGGCTCTATCAACTCTAAAAGTCTTATCCTAAAAATCATAAGCTTTCTCTAGCCTGGTCAACCTGAAATTGTGGAACCCTAGAATTAAGTTTTTTGGGGTGTTTTGTTTGCTTGCTGTTTGATTTAGTACTGCAGCTCTATTTAGTACTTTAGCTCTATTTAGAATTATCTCTGAAATCTTTTGACATTTTGATAACTAATCAATATCCATGTTATAAAACATTTCTACCACAGGTCAAAAGTTTGTCTCTTCTTATATGCCCCAACTGGTATAGAAATGTATTCAAACATCATTTCAAATATAATAGTTTGTACAATGATGTTTCGGTCTGTATAATCCATATATGGAATTATCTTTATTACGGTAAGTGCTTTTTGTGCCTGAAAATTCAATCTGATAGCATTTTCTTAAATTGAAGAGAGAAGGAAATTAATATTTTCAATACCTGCTATGTCCAGACATGGATTATCTCATTTAATATTCAGAAAAAATCCTATGGGTTAAAATATTGTTATCCCCATTCCACAAATGAGTATGCCCAACTTCAGAGGTTTAGTAACTAACCAATGTTACAATACAGTCTTAGAAATGGTAGGACAGATACTCAGATTCAGAGCTTGCTGGCTTCGAAAATCCCCTGAATTTTGAAAAATTTGCTGTAGTCTCTTTTTTGTGGTTTTAGAGAATGTATTATAGTTTCCAGCCAAAATTTAAAATGTGAGCCTTAAAATGTTGCATATGAATAAAGTAAGTAATTGTTTCTAAATTCATTAGAAAGGATTCACATGGGCCTAGAGTTGTCAAAACAGAATAAATGCAACAATAATTCCAGTAATTTCTCAAGCGGCACAGAAGATCTGTAGCTGAAAGACAGATAACATCCTTGCGAGGGAGCCTACATGCTATCCTCATAATTTAGTCATAGGTAGCATTTGAGGTAAAGATCAAAGTACTCTGTTTCTTGATGTGGCAAACAAAAACAATGCCACACTGGAATTCCAGAGAAGGATAGTAAGCTTTTTAAGGTCTTTGGAAAATTATTGCAATGATTTAATGTTCCACATTGTTTTGTCTCTTCTGACCCATTTTTTTCCTATTTTAAAAAATCCTATCGAACAGTAGTAATATATCTATTGTTTATTATCAGAAACAATATATCTTTGTGACCTACTAAGAGATATGAAGTACCTTGCATCCAATGAGTGAGAAATCCCTGGCAACTGTTCTGTTTGTTCTTGCTCCTCTAAATCCTTATTTTCATGCTTCCTGCTAGTCATATGAATTATACAGTACTTAGTTGAGCACTGGTGAGTAACTAGTACTAAAAAGTGAAGTGTTTACTGTTTTTAATGGCTCTATTTCTGGTTTTCAGAGTAAATGTAGGTAGATCACTTGATTAATACCTTGGTTTTATTGTTGGTAAAGTATTAGTAATCCTGTCTTCCTCGATGAATTATTTGATTTTAACTACATTGATTCAGTCAGTATACCCTAAAATTGTTTAAATGACAAAGAGTAAGCAGCCTTATCTTCCTTTAGTACTTTCCGCCTTGCTTTGCGCATCATCATTTGAAAATTATTTGAATATTTTATGAGAGTATTATGTCTAACAGTATTATGCCTAAAGTAATGTGCAACAGGAAAGGTTATGTCTAACAAAGAGCTTAGGTTTCCTAACTTTCAATTTTGGATCTTACGTTTTATCTCCTAGGATTGCACAAATCCACGGTACTTAGCTGCAGGTTCTTCCAATGCCGTGAAGCTCAGTAGGTTTTTTGATAAGGTAATGGCTTCAATTACATTATTTTTAAACTTAATTTATATATTATGAGAGTTTAAACTTTTGTAGGATCCTGTGTCCCTTTATTCCTTTGTAAGAAACTTCACAGCCTGAATAATGCTTGTTTTGATCTCTCTTATCTGTTGGTATAATTGCTCAAGGCCTGCTGACGTATTTATTCTATCATCAGTGTTCTCTAAGTAAAGGGTGAAAGCTACTGAATTCAAATGGGGGTTTTTAAAAGATACCTCTGCTTAAATCAAATTGTGTTGACCCATTTTCTAGCTTTTTTTGTACTTATTCACCCGCTTACCACCCCCCACACACACACACACAAAAGGCACTGAACTGAAGAGATTCTACTTAATTAAAGCCCTGAGTTCTTTTTGCTCTCCCAGCTATTAATATTCCCCCACATGAATGTTACTGTTACTTTTTAAGATTATATCATCTTCTTGATTTCCTAATGTTTCCCTATTAGGAATCTTTGCATTTCAATTATTGACTCTTTGCTAGTAAAATCTTATTATCCCAGACTGGAATGAAAATGTAGAATGACTCAGCAAACTGACAAATTAGAGCTGTTTGTCTTCCCTTCACAAGCCATACAGCTGCATTGACCAAGTTTAAGTTGTTCACCCAATGTTGACATTGCATAGCAAAGAACAATAGGATGTCTTTATGTATATATTATTGGAAAAAGTTAATTCCTGTATTCCTTTTTAAGTGAAATCTCTTAAGAAAAACATTTCCTCATAGCTCTTCTTTATAAACCATTTTTCTTTTAACTATTTAGGGATCTAATATTTGGCCCTTTTGTTAACTATGTCAGCATAAGATAAGCCCCACTCCCCTCTATGTTTAATGTTAGACCGCTAGGAAAATTTTGTTTCACTGCAGAACTTCTTAACTAGTTCTTGACAAATAGGGTACAGGTGTACCAAGATATTCATTCCCACAGGAGGATGGGAATGAATGGAGGAGCCAGAGCCCTCAAGGTTGGGGACGGGGTGATTGACAGCCTCTTCCATTTTCCCCAGTCTGCTGTACAAATATTAGCTCTTTCTACGTGTGCCATGACATGAAAACTGTTGGGAAGCACTGCAAGGAACCAAATTTTCTCTCCACATTGTTTTCAAACTTAAAATGTAAGAACTTCCATTTGGTTTAGATCCATGGCCCCCATGTGATACAGAATTCTGTCCCCTAAGAGCAACAGCTTATAGATGTGGTCTGACATGGAAGGATCCCACAGTGTATTGTTTTAGATTTTTTAATAATTTATTTTGAAATTTAAAAAATAAGATGTACTAATTTATATCCTAGAGAAACAATGAGTTATAGATTAGTGTAACCCAAGTTGTCAGGCAAACCTTTATTTAAAAAAAAAATCAGGAGCAATTGTTTCATTTTAGGAAGGGGGCAAGGTTTGGTAAGAGAGAGACATTGCAAGTTGGCGGTAAAGAATTAATGACCAAAAGCAAAAGGCAACTTCTCTCTTCATTGCCTAAATCACAACGAAAGGTATGTGGATTAGGAGATTGGCCAGACCTCTGGTCTAAGAGGGTTGCCTGAAACTAAGGGATCTGACAACTAAATTTCACCCAGTTTTCTATACATCAAATCTTTCAGAATTTAGTGTGAAGATTTCCTCTCCAAGAGGAAATCTAACTCCTTCTCCAGACTCCCTTGGCTAGTGGTAATTCTTCCCACTCTAGAATGATAAGATTTTCCTGTCCTGCCATGGAGAGAGGAAAGGGAATCAGTCCCCTTCTTGGTTTCTTTGGGGTCAAGTGTTTTGAGATGTAAACTAATAATGAACCAGTTTTTCTACTTCTGGGACCATTGAATGCAACTTTGCCCTGGATCTCTTGTGGCTAACAGTAACCTAGCCATAGTTTCCAAGATAAAAATAATCTGGATGAATGGCTTTCAGGCCAGGGAGAGCAACCTGTCACATGCCTTGGAAGAACATGTCCTGCTCTTATTCTGAGGAATTCGTAGCTTTACAATTCCAGATCCAAATGTTTTAGAGTTCATCTCCAGCTAATCTGTATTCTTATCTGATTAACTTTTCTTATCACAACATCTCTATGTAAAGAAAATACAGATGCTCCTCAATTTATAATAAGGTTTATGTCCCAGTAAACTCATTGTAAATTGAAAATATCGTTAGTCAAAAATGCATTTAATACACCTAACCTACCAAACACAGTTTAGCCTTGCCTACCTTAAACATGCTGAGAACACATATATTAGCCTACAATTGGGCAAAATCATTTAACACAAAGCCTATTTTATAATAAAGTTTTGAATATCTCACGTAATTTATTGAATACTGTACTGAAAATGAAAAACAAAATGGTTGTATGGGTACTCTAAATGTGGTTTCTACTGAATGCATATTGCTTTCACACCCATCATAATATCAAAAAATCACAGTCAAACCATCATGAGTCAGGGACCATTTATAATACTGCTTCTGTAACCATTACAGTTTCTCAAGTGTTAGAACAGAATGTATTATTTTTTAAAATGTTTTTCATTATCTGAAAACATGGTGCTCTTTAACTCATTACATTTCGACATATATTTTGAGGGTTTCTTTTCAATAGTGGTGATGGATTTGTGCAGATACATCTACTGCTTGAACTTGATTCTCCTGCTGACCAAATACAGACAATTCTGAAACTACTGAATTGCAGGTGCAGATTAAGTCCATAAAAAGAAGCAGTCAACAAAACACTCAGACTGCTTTTTGATGTGTCATCTGCTTACACTGAGGACATGTAGAATTTATCACTGTTTACTGTAGGGATGTGGTGGTTTGCCACATTAAGCAGACTCCTCTTTAAGAAATAACTACACTGTCGTCGCAGGCAATTGCTTTGCTTTTATCTTATGGATTCCGTTTGGTCCCTTTTGGGTCTGACTGCTAATAAACTTAGAGTCAAATTTGCTGCCATGCTCTAATTGCATGGGATCTTATGTCGTTGTTTTTGTTGTTCATTTATTTTGTTTGCTCATTAATACTTTTGGGAATGAGGCAGGCGTTTATGGAAATACTCTCGCAATCCTGATCTTGTTAACACCAGATTTTAACTCACTGTACTCAGTGTCTACTGCTATTAAAAAGACCCTTAATTTGGATATATTCCTTTCAGTCCCATGAGTGTCCACTGCAGTTAGCCACTTTTTCCAGGTATGTATACTAAGCCCTTAAAATCTTTATTTGTTTCTCACAGGTCATAGAGAAGAGATATTTTTTAAGAGAAGGTAATCAGGTTGGTATTTCTCTTTTCTTGATAAAATGGATTCTTCAATTTGGACAGTTGATTTCCAAATTTATTTTCACAAGTGGTTAAAAAAGGTTGGGGAAAGCCCTTTATAGGCACAAGCAACTGATTTTCTATCCTATGAAATACGAAAGGAGAAAATCAGAGCAAAGAGAAAATAAGGGTCTAAGAAACAAGGAGAATCCAGGAATAAGATTACATTATAAAATAATAGAATCAAATCACAATACAAATAATTTATATAAAAGTATAGTAGGTAAATATTATGAGATTCACCTTCATCCTTTCTTCTTTAGATGATACTGTCACCAATTTGTTGGCAAATACTTTCCATTTTGGTACAATTTCTTTTTATTATTTAATCTTACATGGTTTTTTGAGAAACACTTCATAAAACTAGTTGTTTAAGTAACAACAGGCTGACGTACAGGAATGGAAAATATGGAAAAAAATTACTATTAGCATTTGAACTTTTCATGATTGAAACTTAACATGATTATCTTTCTTGCCTACAGCTTCCAGGCTTTCCTGATAGAAAAAGATTTGGGGGAGGAACATTAAAGAGCCTTCATTATGACTGAATTACACTCATCTGTCGGAAGACTGAGCAAGCAGTTGCAGTTTTTCACAGCTTTCTTCTTGCTGTGTCGATTATTAATGTCTTTTAACAAAATCATCTTAAAACGCTACCCTTCAGCCTCACCCTTTAATGGAAAATGACAGAAGTGACAACGTGGGAGGCCCAGACTTTGTCCCCATTCTCTGTCCTCATCTTTCTGTCCCTATATATGGATTATGTAAAAGCCTGTGGAAATATGAGATATTGTCAAAATGATGCAGTAAATGAGCACTGACGGAGTACTGCAGAGAAAATTTACCCTTGCCTGGAACTGGAGGGTTTTTTGGGTCTGTAATTTTCCCCCACTCATTGCTGAAGGCTTAATTAAGTACTTCAAAAATGTATCTCTATTGTTTTACTTTCTTTTGAGGGGAAAGGTTATGTTAACCAGCTCTGAATTGTCCACCCCAAACAATCTCTGTCATTTTCAAAGTCGCAAAATGGTGTTATTTAATTGTCTCCACCTTCCTCACACACAGAAATGCCTAATAATAGCAACCCTTGTCTCTCTCTTCTCTCCTTTGCAAATGGCTCAGTGGCTGGAAGAGGCGAACTAATAGCTGAAGTTAAATATAAATACAGATTAATAATACATGGAGAACAGCAGTATCAGAAAAGAAGAATTCTGTGAAAAATTGACAGCTCCTTCACTCTTTACATTGCAGCTGTCTGCATTGTTTTCTGTTTAGAAATAGGTATGGTGAAATCTAAGACCTGCACAAGGGCAGTAAGAGATTTATAGCCTCTTCATTTTTTTTTTTTAAGTAAGTAAAAGTCAACTCCTGAAATGTCCCTTAGTCAGAAAACTAGGAATATTATTCTTGTGTCAACAATATATTTATGGAGAGAAGTAAAAATAAGTTCCACAGCAACACATTTATATGAATTATGAACTAGGATCCTTGGATTTTATAATCACTCCAAAGCTGCTTTTTGGGGGTGGTGTGTGTGTGTATGCATAATTGTTCATCATTACTTTTTTTTAACCTATCTTTTTACTTGTTTAACTCTCTATATACTAATTTCTTTCTTAGTATATAAACTTGGTTTCTAAAAACTAATTCATTCAGCATCTCATTACCCTTATTCTCTCTCTGGCTCTGCTGCAGGTCTCTACACTTCTGGTTTTGCTCCATGTTAAAAAATAATAATAATAAATACACAGTTTCAGCTTTTAAAGCTAGGGAAAAAACCAAATTCACTTTCTATTCCATTTTAATTAAATTTTCAGAAGTACTTTGGGAATCAAAGTATGATAAAGAGGATATTAAAATAATGTTAGAGAGCGCTTTTAGAATGGCAGTCTTGGGAATTTGGAAAAGAATTTTTAAAGCAGTTTTCATCAGCTAGACTATTCTCCAGACTTTCTTTCCTTCCTCTCTGATAAGACCTAACCCTGGTTTCTTTTTGATATGAGAGCTATGCAAATCTTGATCTGTATGTGGAATTTGTCACAGGTGTGTTGTAGCAGAGGCCGTATAATTGGGAAGTAGAAACCAAAGGCTACACAAAGACCTAAACCAGCTAAAGCTCTTTGTTTTCTCCTTTAAAAAATAAAACAAAAACCCATTCCTTTCCTCTCCTTTCTTCCTTTCTTTCCCTTAATTAAAAAAAAATCATCCTAATTTTTTTATTTTCTACCTTATTAAAAAATAAAATAACCCATCACTGATTGCTCCAGGGTCAACCTGGGAAAATGAACAGTATTCCTCAACTCCATTTCTTCTTGCTGCCAGGCTGGATTCCCTGAATTATAGTTTTCTAAAAAAAAAAAAAAAAAGTAAATTTGTTCCAAATATTAGTAGCAGCAAAATAAGGCTTTTTGCCCAAATGAGTATTATTAGCTGAAGTTCTTCTAAAAGAATGTTTTTGAACATTGATTTTTGCTAAGACTTCTCACTGAGAACTACTCATAAAAATTGCTTTTAGATAATAGCAAGTATAAGTATCAAAATATTTTTCAAGTGTTAATCAAATTTTAATTTTCTTCTTGATAGGACAAGTTGGTAGCAACAGAGAAAGATTTATTTTTCCTATTGTGATTTAGAGCTCTAACCAATATTCTCACTCGTCGTGGAGGTGCCCAGATGTGAAGGCATACGTGTGGCCATTCAGCTGTTCCTTAGGTGGGTAAAACTCTTAGCTGGAATTCAACTAAGGATTTGGGCTAGTCTTTCCACCTTAATGCTGATGGGGTTCAGGACACACTATCCCAAAATATAACACCCTGCTATTTGAGAAAACAGCAGAAGCAAAAAGATCACTCACACCTTCCCCTTACCCCTTCTCCTCTAGTGCAGGCTATAAAACCTAGGTGACCTTTCCCTGAAGTGAGTCATAAAACCTTCATTCCAGAGGTAGCCTTTATCCTTGAAGACACAGAGACACTAAGAATCTGAACAAACAGGCCTTGCTAAGTTTCCCCTAGTGTATTACCATTAGACCATATCCTTTTGTCCTCCAGTTGTACTTATGCATGAGTATTCATAAAAATATACAAGTTTCCCTATTTCTTTGGGTCTTCATTTCTGAAGACTCCCATGTCACACAAAACTTATGCTAAATGAGTTTGTATATTTTTCTCTTCTTCATCTGCCTTTTGTTATAGGTGCCTCAGTCATGAACCTACAGCAATGGGTGAGAAAAGAAATCTCTTCTCCCCTATAATGCTCTAAGAAAAGCTTCTCCTAAAGGAACTGGTCCATATTAGCTTTAGCTTGGGTTCTTAGAATTCCCCAAACTTGAGGCCTTCATGATATAATCCAAGTGCCCTGACCCTATTTGGTTTTCTGTCCATTCTGAAAATGGGCTTCATGGAATTGATGTGCTGGGCCATCAGACTGAGGTGAAGAGCTCCTAACTGCTGCCATAATCAGAGGTTGTCAGTCATCATTTCAATAGTGTGTGCTATAGCACCCAACCTAGAAGTAGGACCTTGTATGGGTATATAATAGATGGTGGCTTAATTGAATTTTTAAAAGCATAGATAGCATCCTATTTCAAGAAGTTTGAAGGTCTAACAGGATGTCTGCATTGATTTAGTATCTGTTCAAATTCAAAGAAGGATACTGTTTGGGGGAAAGGAGGAGAAGGAAATTAAAAATTCATTTCTCCATAGTCCCAAGACTGAGTTAATCATTTTGGTAGGAGAAGAAGGGTTCAGGAAATCTAGCCCTGGGCCTTAAGCATTCCACAGTATGTTTGCCTATGCAAAATATCTGCAGCTGGAATCTGCAGGACTGCTCCATGACATAGGAAAGGGACCAGACTTCCAGTTACAATTAATCTGCACCCTCATTTAAGGACTTAAAGCAATGCCTTTCACGCTCAGAAGTGTATAAAAATCCCCTGAAGTTCTTGCTTAAAATGCAGATTCTAGGATTTCATCTCTCCCCATCCCATCCCCCACCCCTATCTCCAATTCTATATTTATGGGATAGAGCCAGGATTTTGCATTTTTTGTCAGGAAAACTAGGTGATTTTAATGCAGGTAGTCAGGATCTAGCCTTTGAGACAGACTAATAAACTCATGAAAAAGCAGAGACTATAGATTGTAGACTCTGTACTTTAGGAGTACCATTATAGCAGAGTTCTTCAAAGTTCACATTTGGCTGCCTCCACGTGCTCTCGCATTAATGAACTGAACCACTCTCAAGGCTACACCTGCTAAGGTGAACAAGAGGTGATTGTCATACCTTCTGTCGGCAAAACAGGAAATATTTGTCTTTGATATGCTGCTATCATTTTTATTACTGCCACTTTCTTCCCTGTAGGTATATCTCTTTTTCATCAGCGCCTTGCCATCATATACACACCCCTTCTTTTGTACTGTGTTTGTTTTCTCAGCTAGCTAACCACTGAGCTTTACCAAGTTCATCAATAAGTACTGGTAAAAAATAGAACCCCTAAACTTCAACCAAATCCGTAAAGCCTTGCTCAGTACCATCAAGTATATCAGGTAATCCATCCATTCCATCTTCTTGGAGATGTCTGTCCTGGAGTCCTCTATTATCTAACTCCACTCTGGAGTGGTTGCTCTGTAGGTCTGTCACGCTCTGCTTCACATTACCCTGTAACAATTTCCAGCTACCTGGATGTAACATTTTCCACTTTCTTAGTGTGAGTCAGTGGTCTTCAAGTTGGGATGGGTACAAGTATCCCCTCTAAGAAGTATATAAGCACAGATAATTTTAAGAGAATCCATAATCGCCCATTTCCAACTATAGAAAAGGAATAGTACTCTGGATATATCACCCCAGGGTATAAATGTCTTCCTGATACCAACAAAAGGACAACTCTAAATATTTCTTTTATTTAAGGACTTTGCTTGTTCCATCCCCCACAATTATTATTATTATATTATTATTTTTTTTTTAATGCAGAGTTTCTGAAAGCAAAGCAAAGTGTTTTGGCAGGAAATATGCAAGGCTGTGGCATGTTCTTTCATGGTAAGACTTCTGTCTGGTCTATCAAAATATCAAAATTTTTTTCAAAAATATACAGTGAAAGGTATATAAAATTAACATTTTTATTTCCCCAGCCCTTTCTGAGTAAATGAGTTTGGCAAAGCACCTCTAAGGGAAAGTATAATATTTAATTAAAATGAATGATTCCAGCAGGTAATGAAGCTTTTTCTAATCAGGTTTCCAATTATTTGCTTTCAACACAATTAAAGAACTTAACTGAGTTGTTGACTGACAGATTATTAAAAATAATATTTAATGATAAATCACTATGTGATTTTTAATATTTAATTCAGAAGTGAGTGATGGAACAAAATTCCTTCTATTCATATCTACTAATTTATGTGAACAAATTTTCTCAACACTTATTTCTATAAGATCAAAAAATAGGATGAAATGTTACTGAATCCTGTCTCATTTTAGAAATAGTAATCATTCATGGATCTAGGAATTAAAGGGGGGATACCTACCTTATTAAAAGAAGCATTTCCAGAAAGATTGTATTTTTTATGCTTAATAATTACTTATCGAAATATATGGTATTTACAGGCCACTGTCCTAGAGAAGAATCCTCCAGTCTCCTATCTGGGGTGTAAAACACTTGCGGATAGCATGCTGGGAATGTGGTGGGAGAAGAGGCTGGAGGTTTTATCACTACCGATTATACTTACTTTTGGTCCTACTCCCGCTCTCTGGCATCTTTTCTTCTGGAGCTTCTGCAGAGTAAACCTCCTATCTGGAAGAGGCAGACTCCAATCCCTGCTGCCTTTCAGGTTCTCTGCCTCACACATTCCCCATTTTAGTTCACTGACTCCTCCTCTGCCTGGTTTTAAACAACTTTGTTTTTCTTGCTCACAGCTTTGGGATTGTGACCCTGCTCTGGTCCAGTTTGTGTTTGGCTTGCCCCTACACACAGCCTACTCCTTTTACTGGCTGTCTTTGAATGCTGATCACCCCATCCAAGAGGTTGCTCTATTTCCCCTGCTTACCCAGAACCCTTCCCTGACTAGACTCCTCCACGCTGCAATTTCAGTCACATTACCCTAAGCACTGATTATTGAATGGACTGCACTTCCCTTTTCTATCTTTGCACACACTGTTCCACTGCTCAATGCCCTTTCTAGCTGACTCTTATTCTGTGTGGCTTGGCTCAGATATCTCTTCTGGGAAGCCTTCCCTGGCCCTGCTGGTCTGGGCTGGGTGCCCCTCAGTCTCTTCCATAATACCCTGGGCTCTTCCCTGTCACATTATGTTGTAATGGTCCTCAAAAATTGTTAAATAAGTAAGTGTATATATGATTACATTAATTAAAATGGAAGGCCACTGGACAGAATCAGAACTATCTGTACCAGTGTTTTATTTATTCTCATATCCCCTTGTATGTGCAGCACAGTGCCTGATACATAGTAGTTACAAAGCAAATACCTGCAGTGAATCATTGTTACCAAAACAGAAAAAGAAAGGAAATAAAATGAACCCATTTAGGAGGAATCCCTAAAGTTTGGTGATAGATTTATTCAATTTTAAATATTTTCGGACCCCTCAAAGTAATTTTCATCCAGTCAAGGATCCATTATCACTTTCTTACTCCTTCAGAAGTCTTTCACACCTTAGGAAAGAATTGAAACACCTCTTACATCTTCCTTCAAAGCTGGTTTAGTGGAAAGCTTATGGAAAAATAAAGCAATAAAACTTTTCCTTTGTCTTTTATTGGCTCCCATTCATTTTCCAAATGCCACCTTCCAATATCAATGGAGATTCGGGACCCAAGACACTCATAAACTCAGATATGCAAGAGCTCACTTTCTTAGCCTCAGTAAAGCTGGGGTCTTCAACCCCCTTCCTCCCAGGTTGCATATACATTCCAGAGAAGTTCATATAATACCACGATGTCATCTGTCTATGCTGACATGCTGAAATGTCCTATCAGCTGCCTAGTCTGCAGGCATCAGTCCACACAGTTTTCTACTAACCTGTCTCTTGTTTCTATCAACATGTCCCCTTTGGCCCACTCTGTGCTAGCACCTCATACATAGGCAAATTATTCTGCTGCTACTGCAATATGCAACTCTGGAGGTTGCTTAGACCCATTTATCTAAAGCAGAGGGTCTCAAACTGGCAGCCTATAGCCATTTTAAAATAACACACATGGCTTTTGACTGCTTGATTGTATCAGTTATCTATCACTGCTTAACTAAAACCTAGTAGTGTAAAATACACCATTCTATTGGCTCACAATTCTGTGGGTCAGCAGTTTAGGCCAGATTTAACTGGTGGTTCTGCTGGTCTCACCTGGGATCACACATGTGCCTGTAGTCATCTCGATTGCCTAATTCACCCATCTGGCAGTTAGTACGGGGCTTGCTGTTACCTGGACCTCTGGAGGCTAACCCAGCTTCTTTGCATAGTGGTCTCAGGCTGCAAGAAATGGACAAGTCCTAAGGCACAAGCACTTGTTAAGCCTGTGTGTCACGTTTGCTAGTGTCATTTGCTACTGGACAAAGTAAAATTCAAGGAGGTGAAAAAAAAATGACTCCATCTTTTGATGGAGGAGCAGCAGAGTCACATCCAAAAGGGCATACATACAAGGGTAGGAGGAATTTGGGCACTTTGCCGGGGGAGGCATTTTTTTTTTTTGAGACAGAGTCTCACTGTGTTGCCCGGGTGAGTGCCGTGGCGTCAGCCTAGCTCACAGCAACCTCAAACTCCTGGGGTCAAGCGATCCTCCTGCCTCAGCCTCCCGAGTAGCTGGGACTACAGACATATGCCACCATGCCCGGCTAATTTTTTCTATATATTTTTAGTTGTCCAATTAATTTCTTTTTATTTTTAGTAGAGATGGGGTCTCACTCTTGCTCAGGCTGGTTTCGAACTCCTGAGCTCAAACAATCCGCCCACCTCGGCCTCCCAGAGAGCTAGGATTACAGGCGTGAGCCACCGCGCCCGGCCGAGGCATTTTTTTTTTTTTTTTTTTTTTTTGCAATCTGCCACGATGGTTTTCTTTTTATTCTCTCTCTGTTATTTGTTCTCATTGCCAACATTTAAAAATTGAAGCTTCATTTTATCTTGAAAAATAACCTAGCCTACTTTAGTCATTTATATTTCCGTCCTGGTCTGTTGCACTTCAGTTGTGATAATGCCCAGTGTACAGGAATGTTTTTGTGAAATTAAGGTAATGTCTGTGGAAAAAGCTGACACAAGCAGGCACTCAATGTATGTCTTCTTCCTTCTTGAATGCCGCTAGCTGTGAAGTTGCTACCTGTCAGTGACTAAAGAGAGTAACCAAGATGAAGGACAAGAAAGTCATAGAGAAGGTGGCTGGAAAGTAATCCCTTGTTTTTAGAGGGATAAAGGCAATAGGAAACAAAATTCTTAGAGAATTTGTAAGAATTTATAAATGTATTTTAAGAAATTAAGAGGAGCAATAGTAAACACTTCAGTTTGCTTTAAGTGAAATGTGTCAGGCTCTGAACAGTTTGCCCAAAAATTAAGCTCATTCCTGGGAGGCACCTGCAGAGAGCTATCTGGTCCGGGTCTCCGTCTTCAGGCAGCTATGTGTAAACACCTTACCCAGAGTGTAAATATCTGGGTTTGATAAACATCTGGGTCGTTTTCTCACTGCTCTCCAGGACAGTGAGCACTTTTCTCTGTTCCTTTCTGGCACTAACTGCCACAGTTCCTTTCCCAGATAGCTTCAAATTCTCCACCTTTTGTAATAAGCCTCTTTTTAACTGGAACAAATAATTAGCCAGTCTCTACTTCAGGTGAAGAGGAGCCAGGCCTCTGCAAATACATCTAGAAACAACCTGTGTAAAAGCCAAGAGCAAATGTGTAAGCAGTTAAGAAATAAGCCTGCTGGACTTTCTCCCTTTGTGTCAGTTAGGCAATTCTTTTGTCTGGTTTGACGACCTGCTGACCAGTGAGGCACAGTGGAGCGGTGAGAACAAAAACCATCTAGAGAGTGGTTTGAAGGAGAAACAGAAGTATTTTGGCTTCATACTCCATCCGGGCCTGGTGTTCCTGAACTTATCACACCTGCAGCAGAAGGAAAATGGCCGAATTGAAGGTAAGGAACCATCTGGCAAGTTCACTGTGACTTCTTCAGCCAGAATTTGTGGAAGCTTCTGAGAACTCCAGGGTGTCAAGGTTGGAAAAGACTTGGAGAGGTCCTGGTCCAAAGCCCTGTGTTCAGAAACTTCACTGTGGTGTCTGTGGGCATGGCTGGGGCTGAGGGACAAGGGAATGGTGATAAAGGAAAAAGATGAAGCTCCTATTGGTCATCTCTTGCCTTTGTTCATTTCAAATATTGTCTTGGAAATCCGTAGACATCCTAAGGGCTTACCTTCACCACGGACACACACATTTCTCATTATGTCTCTTTCCCACTCCTTACTCTCTTGACACCTTCCTGTTGCTACTTCCAGCAGACCAATTAGGTATGTTTAATCTATTTTGTGGCTCAGCATCAGCCCTTGGCAAATAGAAGCCCTAACACCTCCTCTAGGAAATAATTCCTTCTTTCTATTTAATGTGCAATTGAAAAGTATGTGTGGGTTATGTGCTATTAGGTACAATCCTCAAAATAAATCTGGAACATAGACGTTCTTGTTTCTATATGACCAGTTAGGAAAGTAAAGCTCAGAGAAACTAAGTGATTTGTTCAATGTCACTGCTGATAGCTAATGGGGACTGGATTAGAACCTGGGTTTTTCTGAATTCAAAGCCCAGACTCAAAAAGGAGCCTTAGTGGCTCCTACTAGACTGGAGTCTTAAGATCAGGGAAAAACAGTATAACCTCAGTGTCGAAAACTGTGCCTAGTGCCCAGCCCAGGCTTGCATCAATGCCCAACATATACATGTGGACCTGAATAGAACTGCCCAGAATTTTGGCTCAAGCCAGGTGGGCCAGACCTTCCCCAAGGCTTCTACCCAGAATACGGAATGTGAGGCTTGCCCTAATCCCCATTATGCCCTGATGCTGAATTTGAAGAAACAAACATCTCCCTAATTGACAGGGATCCTGAAAACACTGAATACTACAGTAAAAGAGTTCGTTTCTTTATGCCTGAGAGTTAACTCTTCTGCTTTCATTCAGCAATGTATAGCATGTGATAGTGCATGATGCTGCAGACTAATATAGGAGAAGAACTGAGTCTGGACTAGGTAAAGTCAAGAGAAACTTCCTGCAGGAGGCTGTTTCTAAGCTAAGTCTAAAGAGAGAAGTAGGAATTGGCTAAGTGAAGAAGGACGCGGGCCAGAGCAGCAAAGGCACAGCACGTGCAGAAAACCTTGCATATTCTGGGATCCAAGAGTGTTTCAGCCAAATTTGAGTTGCTGGAGGGACAGCCAAATGGAGGTACCCAGAAGATGGTTGGATGTATGGATCTAGATCTTAGTGGGGTGGGCAGGGCTAGGGGAATGATATGTGGGGTCATTTTGCCAATGGTAGTAGTTGAAGTCTTGGAAGAGGGAGAGTACATAGAAACTTTGTTTTCTCACGAAAATCGTGTGAGGAAGTTCAGCAGGGGTTAGAAACATCCTTACCATTTATAAATAAATTATATCTAAAATCCTATCCTGCTGTAATGTTTAAGCAACTTATTATGCACAGCACCAGCACGCTAATGTAAATGGCATGCAGGTCTTTGTTCTAAATTTCAAAGGCATTCTTCCCAGCCTGCTGTCTAATCTCCACAAGGAAAGGTTAGCTCCAGAGGTCAGGAATTCAAACACAGAAAGCCAGATTGCATCATACTCATTCTAATCAATAAACATTACATAATTTTTAAAAATGTTTCTCATCTTTCGTTTCTTTATTTTAATGGATATGTCAACACAAATCCTCAAATGAAATCACATTTATAAAACACGGCTTTTGAAGAAAATTCAAAAGATAAATTAAATTTAAAATGGAATATACCCTATGTTTTTCAGTAAGTTGCTTCACTTCTCCAAGCCTTGGTTTTCTCATTTCTAAAATGAAGAGCTTATTTAATATGCAGACTTTCGAGCCCACCACAAAATTTGATTTGATAGCTCTGGGTCTGTATTTAACAAGCTTCCAGAGAGATTCCAATGATTAGTCAGAGACACAACCCATTTGTCTACATAATTAATTTCCTGTTGCTGCTGTAATAAATTGCTATGAATTTACTGGCTTAAAATAAAACAAATTTATTCTTTTACAGTTCTGGAAGTCAGAAGTTTCAAATTAGTTTCACTGGGCTATAGTCAAAGTGTCAGTGTAGCTGGTTCCTTCTGGAAACTCTAGGGGAAATGTGTTTCCCTGCCTTTTCCAGCTTTTAAAGGTTGCCTGCATCCCTTAGCTCGTGGCCCCTTCCTCCATCTTCAAAGTGCACAATTTGAATCTCTGCTTCTGTCATCACATAACCCTTTCCTCTTTTGTAGTCAAATTTCTCTCTATCTCCCCCTTATTAGGACACTTCTGATTACATTTAGGGTAAACCCAAGTAATCAGGATATTTCCCCATCCCAACATCCTTAACTTAATCACATTGTCAAAAGTCTCTTTTGCTACATAAGGTAATAATACTCACAATAATACTCACAGGTTCCAGGGATTAAGACATAGATATCTTTCAAGGCCATTATTCAGCCTATTGCAATAATCTCCAAATTCCCCTAACGATCTATAGTCTGTGTTTCCATCAAGATGAACTAGAAATACTGGACTCTATTTTACAGGAAAAAAAGGCAGCAGCAGTTTCCATCTCTCCCCTGACTTTCCTCTTTCCTTCATGCCCAGTAAAAGGAAGTGAGGTGCACCATCTGCTCATCCCATCAGGTGTTACCTAGAATCAGAGTCAGGAGAAAGCACCTCATAAAACTACTCTGACAAGTAAATCATATCCTGAGGACCAGGTGAGAATTAAAAAGCTGTATACTCTTAAGCTGCCAAAGAACTGATGGTACTGAAATCACATGGAGCTGAGTAATTTATTCTTTCATTTAGAAAGTATGCATATAATTCTCTTGGAAAGAAATGAAGTCATATTTTTATGTTGGATCAAATTATTCAGAAATCTGAACTGAAGAAAATATACAAACATACTTGCTTAATGTTAGATTTTTTAATTTTATTTTTATTTAAGATATATATTTACATAATCATTGAACCAGCTGGAATCAAAAGCTTGGATTTGCACAGCTGATAAAAGCAGAGTTCAGATTCTGTCCTTCAGCTCAAAGCCTGGAGAAAGCAGCTGCAGAATGCTGCTTCCTCAATTCAGATGCCTTTGGCAGTGGGGGACATGACATTTTGAAGTTCTAATAAACTCATCTGTAATTTTTCTCTCAGAGGGTTAGAAAAGCTAACTGATTTGATCGTGACTCAGCAGTTTCCACCCCTCTCTTTAGCCAATGCACTGCAGCTAAGATTGAGAAATGGATTCAGAACTCACACCTCTGGGTGCTTGGGTGGCTCCCTTCCAAACTACCAGCTGTACTTTCTACTTTTTTTTTTTCTATTTTTTAAAGCACAGTCTGAATCAACTGCTTCAGAATCACATACACCAACTCTCTTTTTCCTTGTTCCAAACAGCATATAACCCTGGACTCTGCTCAGAGGCCAGCAGTTACAAACAACAGGGAAAGTTAATAAGTAAGTCCACCCCTGCCAGCCAGAAACCTCAGCTGCACTCAAGCTTTCTTCCTCCCTTGCAGAGAGAAACAATGCTGCAGTGGAACAAAGTGAAGGCACTGTAATACAGGCTGGTCTAAAATTCCATTTCACAGAATTGAGGATAATTTGGGTTTATTACCAATTCTCAGCAGCTCAAATTCAATCCTGTAGATGATGAGCATGAGGTTCATTTTGAGAGAAGAACATTGATTCAGTGGAGAATCAACATGCTGGATGGTCTCTGCCATTTCCTCAAAGATATCACTCCAAACTGCATGCTGCTGCTAACAAATCTGTATATAAGTTGCTGTTTTTTATGATGATAAATTTTCAAATATGCAAAAATTGTGTCTAAAGGCAAAAAGAATAATTTCACTTCCATTGCTTTCTAGGTCATAACATTTCACATTTGATATTTCTTCCAAATATAGAGTTGTTGGCCTGATCATCGCTCACACATCCAAGCATGTTACATATCTGTGCCTCTGAGAACTCTGGAGGGCCTCCCCTCCACCCACACCCATCCTTCTTATATCTTTTAAGGAGATGTGCTCAGATGGTGGCATTTTACTCACTGAGCAAGACTGCACTCTCATTATGCTGGGCTGAAATCAATTGGTATTTAAGTTAGAGCACGGGGTGCTAACCCCACTTACAGCAGCATACATACACCCACGTTAGAACTGGCTTTAAGTGAAAAACTAAATCAATTAACAGATATCTGTTGAGTACCTTCTATGGGCCAAGACTGCCATAGTCCCAGCCATCATGTAATTTATAGGCTAGCGAAGAAGCCAGACAGTGAACAAGAACTCAGGTGTATTAAGTGTTATAAGAGTAAGTTTCAGCAGTTCCCCATAATTTACCTTTTTGAGAAAGCCCTTAACTTTTTCTCTCTGGATATAAAGGTAAGAGGTGGCAATCAAAGTAGTTTCCATTGTGCCATGGTGAAAAGATTCTGGGCTGGCACTTCTGAAAGCCACCCATATCATCATACTTCATTTTCATATAGTCACACAAATATCAATCAAGCAGTCAATCAGTCAAGACATACATATGCTCCATGGAAGAGCCAGGCAATGTAGGCTTTTGCCTATAGTAGGAGGAGTTTGGAGAGCTTTCTCTCAAGGGTTTTGCTGTCAGAATGGATCCATACAACTCTTCCCGGTTGCTTTTTTTTTCAGAATATGGAAGAGCTATGGAGCCCCAAGCTCAGAGAGGTTGCAACTAGGCCCCCCAGCAAGATAATCTGGAGTTGAGGTGATGCCTGTGCTATGTCCCCCCGTCAGGAATCCCAGAGGGAAGCAGAATTACAGAACCTGTTCTTGAGTTGGGATGATTAAAAACAAGCCCACAAATCAGTCAAGTACAGCTAAGGGTGAAAGTCTTCACATTTAGTACTCTTCTTCTGATTAATTGGAAGTCTTTAAAATTCACAGAAAGCATATTGTCTTTCCTAAATGATTTGCATGTGAAGATATAGCAAAGACATTGTGTATGGAGCATTATACACAAACATATGTCCCATATAGAAATTCATACCTTTCTAGAATGCCAGTGTTGTGAAATGCTCTTTAAATCCAATTAATGGTGGCATTTCTGTCTTTGTCACATGCAGTACATTTCTGGATTTGGGAACGAATGTGCTTCAGAGGACCCTCGCTGCCCAGGTTCCCTGCCAGAAGGACAGGTAAGAGTTAATACAATGATTGGAGAGCTCTGAATCCTATGCCTGTGTGAGGAGCCTTCAGGCCACAGTTCCTCCACCCGCCTGGGCTCTTCTAATCTAGTCTGGGAACCGTCTAGGAGCTTCCCAAGTCATTAGGACAACAGGGATACGGAGCAATGACAATACAAAGGTTAAAATTGCATTGGTAGTTACCTATGGCAAAGCACCCAACCCAAATTAGAATAACTATAGGACCTCCTGGAGGATCCTCAAAGTCCAGGGTTAAGGGAGTTTCCCCATAGTTTCTTTAAACAGCATAAGATATGACACTAATGATAAAATAATATGGTACTTTAAAAATATATGCACAAATAGTGTTGGTCACAATAGCAAAAATACGGCAAACAGAAATGTTCTCAAAACTTTTTGAAGAATATTTCATGGCATAAAAAAATACTCATGATATAATGTTTCCTTAAAAAAAAGAAAAGAAGAAAAAGCCTGATTATTACAGGATTACATGTATTATAGGATTCCCATTTCAGAGGATAAGAATGGAAGGAAAACACCAACATGTTATAATAATGGGTGATATC
This sequence comes from Avahi laniger, assembly GCA_963575035.1. NCBI lineage: Eukaryota > Metazoa > Chordata > Mammalia > Primates > Indriidae > Avahi > Avahi laniger. Next base: position 15,318 of record CAUYSK010045649.1, on the reverse strand, counting down.
ACATATTTTATAAATTTTCTACAATAAGCATATATTTTAGAATCAGGAAAAAAGTCACATTAAAAAATTATTACAAGGCCGGGCACGGTGGCTCATGCCTGTAATCCTAGCACTCTGGGAGGGTGAAGCGGGAGGATTGCTTGAGCTCAGGAGTTCCAGACCAGCCTGAGCAAGAGCGGGACCCCGTCTCTACTATAAATAGAAAGAAATTAGCCAAACAACTAAAAATAGAAAACATTAGCTGGGCACGGTGGCATGTGCCTGTAGTCCCAGCTACCTGGGAGACTGAGGCAGGAGGATCGCTTGAGCACAGGAGTTTGAGGTTGCTGTGAGCTAGGCTGACGCCATGGCACTCTAGCCGGGCAACAAAGCGAGACTCTGTCTCAAAAAAAAAAAAAAAAACAAAAATTATTAAGAGAAATATATACGGGTGGGAGATGGTCATGGGCAGTGGCCCAGAGCATCCCCATCCAGGTCAGGGTTCCCCTACTGAGTTGGTTGGTGGGAAGGTGGGATGCTTTCTGGAATGGAATGATATTATTGCCTGCTTTATTTCAGAATAATCCTCAGATCTGCCCCTACAATCTATATGCTGAACAGCTCTCAGGATCGGCTTTCACTTGTCCGCGGAGCACCAATAAGAGAAGGTACAAGGATTAGATGAATTCTGACCTGCGGGGAGGGAGCTGGTAGCTCTGACCAGGAGCTATGACCAGGACTTTGTGCTGCCTCCTACCTCTGAGCCACAGCCTCCCAGAGCTGCCCAAGATTCTGCTTCTTGTAGGCTATGCTCTGGGCCATAGCCAGGGGAGGATAGGCCTCATCCCGAGCTAGAATCAAGTGACTGGTGGAAGAAGATGAGGGAACAGCTGCACAGAGCCTGGCAGACACACATGTCCAGGTGTATTTACAGATTCTCACCTGTACTCAGAAGGAAATGTTTCTAACAGTCTGCCCCTCCTCTAAAGATTGTCCAGTGAGTTTGGGTTTTTGGTTTGCCTGTTTTGTTTTTAACGATTAAGTCACAATTACGGAAGATTCGGAGCAATATCTTCCTCAACTGACTAGAAGCATTAAGTCCTTTGCATGAAAATGTTAGCTAATCCAAACTTGGGTAGTTGAAAGGTCATGTATTATATCCCCTTGTGGTTTGAATTAATAAAGTTTTAACTCTGGAATTTGCCTTTGCTGGAAACCAGCATATTCGTTAACACAGTATGTCATGTTCCATGTTAGCGCTAATCCTCCAAGCCAGGTCAATAATCTCGCTCCCTTGATTAACTCCTATGGGGCAGGTTGGATGCAGTAAGTGTTGTGATTTAAATAAATAGTGTATAATTGCAGGGATTTCAAGCTAGGGCATTTCTGAAGAGGGATACTGATGACATTGGAGATTTGGGAGGAGGGCAGGTGGTCTTGTACTGCTTAGCAGGAGGGCTTGGGTTTATCTCCACAGGGTCTTCCTGAGAAACAAGTGAGATAGTATAAAAGTATAATGGACCACACAGATAATAAAGATTATTTTCCTTAGTGGTTAATCATGCCTACTCTGGAGTCAGGCCCCTGAGTTTAAATCCTGGATCCTTCTTTTCCAGCTGTGTGGCCTTGGGCAAATCATCTACCTTCTCTGAACCTCTAGTTCTTCATTTGTAAAACAGAAATAATTATAGTACCTATATCATAGTTGTGGTTAAGATGAAAGGAAATGATCTGTATAAAGTGCTTAGAACATTGCCAGGCACATGGTTAGTTAGTGCCCAATTAACGTTAGTTATTATTATAATCATCATCATTAATTATTGCCACCATAGCAGAATTTCTGCCTCAATCCCAAGGTATTGCTAGGAGGTTGTCAGAGAGCTGAACATGACATATGGCAGGTGTTATGTTACAATGTCGGTATCAGTATTGCCTTTCTCTCAATAGATATGCACATGAAGGATGGAGGAAAAGATAAATTTTTCCATACATGCCAAAAATCAGGGGTTAATTTTATTGCCATTCAATCATCTCTCTCCCTGCAAGCCCAAATAGACAGGGTCAGGTAAGCACACAGACAATTCCTGTCCATTCTAATTTATGACAAACTGGCCTCCCTGACTATGTTCTTGACTTTATGGCCCGTTCCCTAACAGGCCACCTGGTCTCCGGATTCCGCCGCCTGCCCCCATTATTCAGCAATATCTTCAGCCAGCAGGAGCTGAGCTCTGTTCCAGGAGGCTGAAAAGGAGCTGTTGGCATTTCATTAAGAAGCTGGCATTGTTCCCTGAATCAGAATTAAGTCTCTGTCCAGGGCAATGTAGTGCTGCCTGGGGAGTTTTAGAAACTCAGCTAAAAAATAAGGGACACTAGGCATGGCTCACCCATCTGTTTAGAACTCTCCAAAGGTATCCACAGAATTTTGTGAAAATGCTCAAAATCTCCAGTGGGGAGATGGGCCCAGCCCCATCCATAGGTGAGCCAACCTTAATTAAACCACAGAGAGCAGGGATACCACAAAACTATTAGAGATTCTATCAGGGATTAATTTTTATCAGATTACTTAGCTGTTCCCTTGGGTCCTGGGAAGGCAAGAATCAGGACAGAGAATGTGGAAAATTTGGACCATGATAAAAACCCAGATGATTAAAGGAAGAAAGACAATTCAATAAATATCTAATAAGTGAGCATCTACCATGTGCCAGGCATTTTAGGTACCCGAACTCATCTCACAACAATCCTACAGGGTAAGGATGAAAAATATAGAATCCAGGAAGTTTAATAACTTGTTCAGGATTGCACAGCTGATTCTAAGATAATGCACATATGCTCTCAACCCCATATATGACTAGGAGCTGGACACGCTTAGTAAGTTCAAGGTTTGAGGTCACATCAAGCGCTAGAAGAATCAAATGGAAACAGAATAAATCTAGCCAATTTATTCCCCAAATGGCTCAGTGTTGGGCCAGGCCAACTTCATCTGCTGAGGTAGACTGCCCTTGGGCTTAAAGGGCCAGAGCCTATTAATGCAGGTCTGGCCTTCCCTGGTCAGAAGTAGGTTTCCTCATTCTTCTATACTAGTCTGAAGGTACTTGGGTCTCTCAGTGAATTTCAGTGTCCCTCTCAACTTCTGGAAGGTTCCCCTCCTGGTGTCTTTAGGGATTTCTCATCAGAGTTGTCTTCTCTTCCTGACGCCTGAGGTTTGGTCCTGGCAGAAAGATCTTTGGCTCAGGCCTTGACGTGTACAGAGAGTAAAACTTAAAAAGAAAAGAAAGAAAAACAAAGCTATAAAATGTACTATAATAAAACATGGACACATACTCTTATTGGACTGTAAAAAAATTAATCTTCTAAACCCCTTACAAATTAATATCAAAAAGATGAATAAACCCAATAGAAAACAGTAAAGTTCTTGTACAAGTAATTTATAGAAAACTTACAAAGGGGCAATAAGCAAATGAACAGATTCTCAACCTTACAATAAAGGAAATAAAAAATAAAATGAGATACTATTTTTTCATCTATAAGACTAAAATTATTAATAACACCCCATATTTGTGAAGATATAGGTGATAAGGCACTCTCACACATTATTATTATGAGAGTAAAGTGGTACAATGATTTGGCAATTTTACTTATATATGGGTTGGAGATATCTGAAAGAGTATATAAGAAAATCATCAAGCTCTGATGCCTCTGAGGAATACCCTGGATGAAATGAGAGAAGGAGCCATTTCCCTTTCAGGACTTTTGTAATTACATGAATTATTTTTATCATTGGCATGTATTACTTTTATAATTTTAAAGGAGAAACTTGGTTTCTATTTCAAAAATTACAAAGATACCACTAATACTCTCTCAATCCATGTAGGATTCATAGTCCTTCCAGAGCAAGGATTAGCATCCTATGGTGAATATAAGCTAATGTTTTCTATGGATTTCCCACACAGATATGCCTCAAGGTACTCTCCCTTCCTTTGTAGTTGTTGGGAAAGACAACTCTTCATTTTTTGGCAACAAGGAAATAACCAATAGCCAGAGTCCATTTGAAGTGTGATGGGTGGAGTGAAAAGGTGAGAAGAGGCCAGGTCTCTGAGCAGCAGATGGCTGTTAAAAAGTCATTGCTTCTCACATTAAAGCCCACAGATCTTTGCTGACTTGCATATCTTCCTGATGGTACTGCCTGAGCTAGTCTGGGTAACACTCAGAACATTACTCTAAGGGTGGTATGTTTTGTGTGCTCTTGTTTCCCCGTAGCTGGCTGTATAGGATTCTACCTTCAGTTTCTCACAAGCCCTTTGAATCCATTGACCAAGGCCATGTCACTCACAACTGGGATGAAGTTGATCCTGATCCTAACCAGGTAACCTGGGCCTGTGAATTGGAGCATACCATATATCCAAAGCCTCAAACTGAAATACTTAAATCAGGCCATGGTCTTTGAAAAAATTAGCTTTTAAAAATAAATGCTAAAGTGTGTCTGGTTTCTCAAACTTGAGAGGGAATCCTGGAATTGATTGTGTATGCGTGTGTGTATAAGCTTGTATCTTCTAGCCTAATGGCATGTAGATAGACACAGGAATAGTTCAGACTTAGTAGAACTTCCCAGGTGAATTAGATGAGTGGAAATTATATAGGCTAGCTATACTACCTGCATGTCCATAGGTTGTTTTTTAAATCTAAACATACCACTGAATATGGAAAACACATTCAATACTGACATTTCTGAAGAGAAGCCTCTGAAATCTGGTATAGGGATTAGGGCCTTGTTGTCTGAGCCAAATTCTGTAGTCTGTTGTGGTGACAGATTGCTGTCACATTCTCTTCAGACCTAGGAACTTCCATTCTTTGCCTATGAGTTCTTTCCTTTTGGTCTAGTGATGAGTGGGCCTTTCCTCTGGGCATCACTATTACTTTTATACTCTACTTGCAGCAATGAGACAGACCCAATGTTGTAATGGACTGAGCACTTTTTTTTTTTTTTTAACCTTCTGAGAACCCCAATGTTATTGCTTTTGTCCCCGAGTTTAGGTGTACGTCACCGGTAACTGGTATATAGCACAGGAAGAAAAACAGACCTAGGTTTGCATCCCTGCCCTCTACTTACCAGCAGTGTCCTTGAGCCAGATGTTTCAGCTGTAAAATGGGATGATGATAACATCTGCCTTGCAGTGCTATTGTGCAGATTACAGGAGAGAAGAGGCGTGAATGTGCTTTGCACAGCGCCTGGTAAGTGGGAGGCAAGAACTGTGATTCTGATACAGCCATTGTGATATACTCACTTAAAGGCAGTGGTAGTACATGTAAGTCTCAGAATTTATCTTCAGATAAATTTGTTTCTTCATTTTATATATATATATATATATATATTTTTTTTTTTTTTTTTTTTTTTTTGTGAGACAGAATCTCACTCTGTTGCCTGGAGTAGAGTGCCGTGGCATCAGCCTAGCTCACAGCAACCTGAAACTCCTGGGCTCGAGCAATCCTACTGCCTCAGCCTCCCGAGTAGCTGGGACTATAGGCATGCACCACCATGCTCGGCTAATTTTTTCTATATAGATTTTTAGTTGTCCAAATAATTTCTTTCTATTTTTAGTAGAGACGGGGTCTCGCTCTTGCTCAGGCTGGTCTCGAACTCCTGACCTTGAACGATCCACCCGCCTCGGCCTCCCAGAGTGCTAGGATTACAGGCATGAGCCACCGCACCCGGCCTTATATTATTTTTTATTCTGTAGTCCTCATCTGTCCCATCTCTCTCTCTCTCTTGTGCCTCTCACTTCTCTCCACAGCCCAAGGAAATCCCCTGCTTCCCTTTGTTTACCAAGACATTTTGTGTATACCTGCAAATCTCCCTCTCCTAAATGCTTGGACTTTTTGTAAAACCAAAAGCCATAATAATTCATAGTCACCTCTGGTTTCCTGCCCAGTTCCATCTCTTCCCTTTATTATGGAAATCTTAGGGAACTAAGTATCTGTTTGAATGCTACCCACCCCTCTCTAACAGGGACAGAAAAGGAGGCATTTAGGGAGAAAATATGAATTAGCATTTAAAATATTATCTACCTCACAGCAATTTGAAACTAAGATGCTTTGTCTAAATAACTAACCCTTAAACTTGTATGAAGTTTAATGCGTGAAGGTCCCGGTTCCCCACTGGCCTATATATTGCCTTTGAGCATATGGGGAAAAGGAAGCCCCTGTTAAACCCTCCACCCCTCAGACTCGGTCTCCACACAAGGGGTCAGAAGGCCAGGCTTTCAGATCCTGCCTCCGTTCCTTCTTGCGCAGGTCACAACTTGCACAACCAACCTGGGGACCCTGATTTCACGTCATTCTTGCGTCTTATCTAGGCTCCTAACCGGTCCCATTTTATCACCTTTCTCTCACATTCTGAGGCTCCAATGCATCTGGCAGACCATCCTCACGTACCCATTTATCTCACTCATTTAACCATTTCCTCCTCACTCACCTCTTAAAGGGCCATAAAGTTTTGACTCCTAAATGGGTTACATCTCAAATTCTCTAATTTCTCTCTGAAAATGATAATGGCCATACTCATTTTTTTTTTATTTCAGCATAATATGGGGGTACAGATGTTTAGGTTATGTGTATTGCCCTTGCCCTCCCTCCCCCCCCCCCGTACTCATTTGTTTTTATTGATAAAAAGACCCGATTGCTTGATAACAGAGCTCCATCTCCCATTAGAAAATATAAAAGATGAATACTTATCTTTTGTAGGATTCCTGTCAGGCTAAATGCCAATGAAATATTTACTATATGCTAGTTTTGCAAGGTGGGGGAGATATTTGGACTACAATATCCCTTCTAATTCTTTTCTTCAGATAACACAAGGAATCTTCAATTATGTTTCTGACAGTTCTTTCAAGTAGAGCCAAATCTCATATTATGCAAAAAAACACCAAAAACGGTGGTTGTAAAATCAGCATGTAAGACAAAAATTCAAACAAAATTATCTCTGAGAATCCCTTAAATCACCCATAAAGTATAGGATACATAGTTTTGTGTGTGCTGCCCCATATGGTAATTACGTATATGAAATTTGAGAGCCATTGAACTACACTAAATGAGGCCTTACAAGAAAAGTCCATAGGCAGATTTGGGGAATTTGAATCATGCGTCCTTCAAGATAACAATCAAATCACGAGTGGTTACCACACTGACTGCCACACTGGGGAAAAAAAATTTCTTTAGCGCCACAGTTTTTTATTATGAAATAGAATAAAAACTTAGAAAACAAAATGATCCTTTCTAATTTAATGAAAAATTTGTTATTTTTATTGTTTTCTGTGTGTGATTTATATGCAACTTGAAAAATAGTTCACACAACTCCCAAGGTAAAGAGATGTGTGAGTTACATATGCTTCACAAGGCCCCAGGCTCAAAACTAGCATGCCTTAAATACAACTCACATGGCAGTTAATGTGTTCATAGGGCGGGCTGGGGAGTTACACATGGCTTCCTGCTCATGTGCTCACAACAGTTGTCTAAGCCTCTGAATCTTAATACATCTTCATAGATTTGTTTGTGGTTGTGTGGGCAACAGTGGAGCCATACTTCTTTTATATAATTTTTATTTCGGGTGGAGGGTTAGGTTTTAAAGGTAACCTTTAAGGAAAATATGTGATGTGACTTTACTGTGAGTGTGATATATGCTCAGTAATATACTTTTATTATATGTCATTATTTCTATGACTACTATTGCTACATTTTATTTAGCATGAATACAACCCTTCATAAGGATTATTTTGGGGTACAGGTGGCATATACATTATAATTCTATTCTAATAGAATTTTTTCTAGTTTTGTCTTTTTTGGGGGATGTGGGAGCAGAGTCTCACTCTATTGCCCCAGCTAGAGTACAGTGGTACCATCATAGCTCACTGTGCCCTCAAACTCCTGGGCTGAAGTGATCCTCCTGCCTTAGCCTCCCAAGTAGCTGGGACCAGACGGCTAATTTTTCTTTCTTTTCTATTCTTTTTTTTTTTTTTAATGGAGATGGGGTTTTTTGCTCTTGCTCAGGCTGGTCTCAAACTCCTGACCTCAAGCAATCCTCCCACTTTGTCTTCCCAGAGTGCTAGGATTATAGCCACTGTACCCATTGAGCCATTGAGCCACTGTACCCAGCCTCGTTTTATCTTATACAAGTAACATATACTTATAAAAACTCAAATGATGCAGAGATTAACAAAGTATAAAATGGAAGTCTTCCATTATAGATGAGAGTCAAGTATATAAATTGTGCATGTTGGGCCAGGCACCAGTAATCCCAGCGCTTTGGGAGGCCAAGGAGGGAGGATTGCATGAGGCCAGGAGTTTGAGACCAGCCTGAAAAACATAACGAGACCCATTTCTACAAAAAATTTTAAAATTATCCAGGTGTGGTAGTACACACCTATACTCCTGGCTACTCTGGAGGCTGAGGCAGGAGGATGGCTTGAGCCAGGAGTTTGAAATTGCAGTGAGTTATGATGACACCACTGCACTCTAGCTTGGGCGATAGAACTAGACCTTGTCTCAAAAATAAAATAAAATAAACTATAGATGTTAATTCTTTATTTTATAAATAGTTAACAAGAATTTTGACCAGGAAGTCTGAGGCAACCAGACTAAAAAGCTTGAGTAAATAGAGGCATCGAAATAGCTGTATTAGAAGTTTCTGGGCCGGGCGCAGTGGCTCACGCCTATAATCCTAGCACTCTGGGAGGCCGAGGCAGGAGGATCGTTTGAGCTCAGGAGTTCGAGAGCAGCCTGAGCAAAAGCAAGACCCCATCTCTACTAAAAATAGAAAGAAATTAGCTGGACAACTAAAAATATAGAAAAAATTAGCCAGGCATGGTGACGCATGCCTGTAGTCCCAGCTACATGGGAGGCTGAGGCAGAAGGATTGCTTAAGCTCAGGAGTTTGAGGTTGCTGTGAGCTAGGCTGATGCCACAGCATTCAAAAAAAAAAAAAAAAAAAAGAAGACATTTCTGCTTGCTTTCTAGTAGACCCTCAATCCATATTTGTTTCTCCCTTCCCACATTTCTCATTCTAACCTTGCTTTGCATGTGTCCTTGAACTTGTTACCTTTCTCCTGTTTTGAATTCCATATGGTAGCCACCAAGTGAATTTCTCCTCCATCACCTCTCCTGCTCATTTGAAACCTTGTGTTCACACACACTGGAAGAGATGTGCCTCAGAACTCAGCGCCTCTGTGTACACCAGCTCCATCAAGGTAGAGGTTTATCATCCTCCTGACCTGTGACCTGTGTCACCTGCCAACTGCTTCCCCTTGCCCTGATACACACACCCTGGCTGTTCTTGCAAAATCTATCCTTTTGTCTTTTCATTTACACCTTCTTGACAAGTTAATATGTCTTTCCAATTTTATGCTTTATTAATTAACTACAGCATTCTGCATTTATCACTTCCCTCCTCATAACCTCTTCCAAATATGTACTCCAGACTCTCATCAAGAAAGGCTGAGAAAATTATATTTAGGTACCTATCTGACAGTCCTTCCCAGCTGAAGCCTGTATGATAGGTATATCTTCACCTGTCACAGACTAAATCCAATATTTCATCAGCTTCACCAGCTATCCACATCAGTCATCTCTGGGAATTTGAAGACCTAAAAATTGCCAAATGTTTCCTCCAGTCTAACATTAAGTCCCAAAAACAGCATCATGGAATATGCTATCATCACTGTCATCCTCTCCATGGAAGATTGGGGACTATCTCCCCCAAAGCCTTACTTTTCTTTAGTGTGTATTTAGTCAATCATCCAAGAATTAATGCTAACTTTTTTGAATGTATTTAAATTCAGCCTGTGGACATAGCAAGTTAAATTCATTAATCTCACATAAGAAGTATACCTAATTTTATCATGTGTCTTCCTCTAATTTCTGAAGCCTCAGAATTTAGTGAACAACTCAGCATCCAATTTAACCATGATTTTACAGATTTCAGCTAATATTCATGAACAACATTTCTCCTTTAAAATTTATTTTTCTTATTACCACATCCCTAACCTCTTGATTGTTGGAAAGTCAGATTCTCGACAACATTAAAACTCAGCTGAGAATGTTACTTTTTGGTTCTCAACCAGTATAATTTGGACCAAGTGAGCAATACCTCAAAGATAAAGATTTCATCTCCAGATATAATCACATTCTAAAGTACTGGAGGTTAGGACTTCAACACATGAATTTGGGGAAGAAACACAATCTAGCCAATAATACTCTCCTCTACTTTCCTTTCCTTTCAAGTATTAGCTAGTGATTCTCACTTTTGTTGGATTCTCTTTGCCTTAGAGATGAAAGGATAGCTGTTATTGGTAAGAAATACCCACTTGGGATAAACCAAGAGGAGGAACTCCTTGAGCAACAGAAGATTGATTCTCCTAGCCCACTTTCCTTCTCATTCCCTGTCTCCTGTCTCCTCCCCTCCCAACAACACACATATACACACATCTCAGCAGGTAAGATTGTAAGGGACTAGTTTCACCCAACATAACTCTAGCTCAACACTTGGTATAACCTCATAGGCCACACTGCTGGAAGTTAGGCCCACTGCCCTGAGGTTTGGAAGCAATTTAGGGCTGCCTTCACTGTGGAAACCTCATTTACATCCTATCATCCATTTTTTCTCACTCCCACCAACTTCTGCATCTACCAGATTTAACTTTTTTTTAAATCTAACAAATATCATGCATTCCCATGACACTCACCTCTCTCAATATGTTTTTCAAATCTCTCCCCTAACTTCAAAACTTCTGTTGGATGTTGCCATGTATGTGTCCCAATTTGACTGGTTTCATACTGAAGCCATCACAGTCTCATACAAATTATCTTCTCCCTTTGACTTTTCTAGGCCTGTTACCCAACCGTTTTTTCATACACTTTGGTTTGATTCCTTAGTGTCATCTTTGAGAACTTCTTGTCCTTTTCCCTCTATATTGAATCAGGTGCTAAGTCCATAGAATGGTGATGCTCCAAATTCTTATGTTACCAGAGGACTTGTTGAAAATGTAGATGCCCCAGCCTCACTCCCCCATGATTCTAATTCAGTAGGTCAGAGGAGGTGCTCAGGAATCTCTCCAGATGATTCCCATGCAGGCTGGCACTGGACCACACTTTAAGAAATGCTGCTATAGAGTTTGCTTCTAAGATCTCTCTGGTTCTTTCCTTCCTTTTCTTAACTCCACCTGGTTGAGAACTCATTTCTTCTTATCTGGACTATTATGGCCTCCTAACTGGCCCATGTGTCTTCTCCTCCCTATCCCACACCCTGCTGCCAGACTCAGACTCAGCTTGCTAAATTATCATCTCAAAAATCTTTAAATCTCACCATCATCCCTTCCCTCCAATGCCCTGCCAATCCAGTGCAGGCTCCCAAGACAGGAGATCAGGAGCCCTAATTCACTGTCATAGGCTTTCAAACTCTTAACTTCCTTCCATGTCCTCTGCCTACCAGTCACACTGGAACCATCACCATTCCAGGACAATACCTTCAGTTCTCCTGCCATGGTACTTTATGCTGTTTTATCTACCTGGAATTTCCTCTTCTTCCCTTCCAAATATCCATCCTTCCAAATCCCACCCATAATTTAAGACTCATTTTAAAGAACATTTTCTTCATTGAAACCTTTTCAGTATTTCTCAGAGTATTTGAGAGTAAGATCTATGTCTCCATCATCTTCATCTGATCTGCAGCATCCAACACATGCCTTCTTCCAAATAGTAGAATTGCAAGTATTTGTTGAATTTACTCTCTGATAGCTCAGATCCCATCATCCTATAAATAGACTAGATTGCATTCCTCTAAATGCATTCACTGGCGTTTGCCAACACTGCAGTGCACACTGCCCTGTTCAACCCTTTTGGACAGCTTGCTAGCTCTTTTTACAGTACATCTCTATCAACTTATATTTCACTCCTTGAAAAGATATTGAAGCTGTCTGCAAACCAGATGATTTCATTGCTTGTATCTCTTATTTTCCATGTGTAAGAATGTTAAATAGGCCCTCTGCCAGGATTTATTCCTGAGGGAACATTACTGTTTACATTTCTCTTCCAAAGTCATTTCCACTTATTCATTTCTTTGTTTTCCTATCAGGAGGCATTCACATTTCCAGGGTTCCCTGAGGGAAAAGACAATGTCACATCCACCTCTAACACCTAGCATAAAATTTGACACACAGAGAGGTTCAATAAATATTGTTTGGATGAATTAATATAAGGAAATTGGACAAGAATTGTTAACCCTCAAAGACCTCCAGCAAGGTTAGAGTCTCAGGAGTCAGACTGGGCCAGGGTGACTCAGCAGTGGAGGAGCAATAAATAAGGGTCAGGTTTGAAGACCAAGTACAAGACCATTAAAAGGAGGCAAAGCTTGGGTTCAGGAGCCAAGAAGGTCAGTAATAGTCTGGGAAGCAGACCAAAGGGCTTAGGGTATAGTTAATATTATAAAAGGGGTGAGGAGAGTATTGGCATCAGTTCTTGGTAGAGAAAAGCATTCGTTTTCTCACTTCTAAAATAGAGATCATATTTGATATATGATCATTCATAGTATCCTCAGACAGTTGTGAGAATTAAATGTCATCCAACAAATATTAATGAGTGACTATTATGTTCCATGCTCTATGCTAGGTGCTAGTTAATGAATAGGAAGCCCTTAGCTTTACACTCAAGGGCAAGGGCAAATGGGAATCCAGGTTTCTATCCTTGATGGCTCACTGTTTTTCATAGCCTCATGAAAGACTTGGAAATCTAAATAAATTACAGTGAATTGGATCCTCCTTACCTGTGCTCTTTCCTATTACCTCAAAGAAATCAAATGAATCAATCAAAGCCTGATTTCTCTCCACACAAATCATGCTACCATTTTTTTTTCAAACTGCTAGATTTTCTGAAGAATTCAGTGAGCCATTGTTTTATTTTATTCACCCTTACCTTCCCTAGTCTGGATGAAACTCACTACTACCAGTTACCCTAGGTCTCTCCCCACCATAGCTGCTGCTAACAATTGCTTATACCTCATGATCACCATTTCACCTATAAGTTACTTCAAAATTCTTGGATGAGTAGTACCAATTTCTACCTCTCTTCAGCCAATTTGTTGAGAGCATCCAATTCATCCAATCTGTTTGAGTCCATGGCAGTTTTGGAGAGAATCTCAGTAAATCAAAGAAACTCAGTGTTGAAAGGGATACTCAGATTATCTAGCCCAACTTCCAATTTTCTGACTCTAAAAATACCAAGGCAAATTTTCTATTTCCTTTTCATCTCTGAGCATAAATTTTGAATTTTGATCATTAAATGTTGTTACCAATTCTCTATCTTCCTCCTTAAATAATCTTAAAGAATTTTTAAATCTAACTTTGGGCACCCTTGAAGATGCTTTTCAAGTTAATTTTGACCACCTCATTTCTATTAAGTAAAAGTTTATTTTCCAATGGAATTTGCAGAATACAGCTGTAAAATATGTGAATCAATGATAGAACTAAAGGGATAAATAGACAAATCCACAATTACAGTTGGAGACTTCATCACTCTCTCAACAGTTGACAGGATGACTTAACAAAAAATCAGAAAAGATATAGACGTGATACTTTTGCACATGTATAAAAAGCTGACTTACATTTTGGAAATAATCTTTGGACTTTTAGAAACATTTGTCAGTTTCCTAGCTATTGCCCGAATGTTGTTTTGACTTCCAAAAATCTCACAAATTTGCTTTAGTCTTGTGTTCTTTGAAATATTAGCAATGTTCTCAGCACCTTAAATTTAGTCACCCATTCAATCATTCAACAAATATTTATTAATGCCTACTATAGTCAAAACATTGCATTGGACATTACAATTGATTTCATTGTTTTTGAAGTGTTTAATAAGTAAATCCTGTATGGGGGAACTATTTAGCAATAATATATAGTATAAATAAAATAAAGTGTTAAAAAAGTTGTAGGACTATATTGGTCTAATTGAGCTGCCATAACAAAATACCACAGACTGGATGGCTGAAACAACAGAAATTTATTTTCTTACAGTTCTGGAGACTGGAAGTCCCAGTTCAAGGCATCAGCAGGGTTGGTGTCTGGTGAGGGCTCTCCTTTGGCTTTCAGGCAGCCACCTTCTCGCTGTGTCCTCACATCGCCTTTCCTCTGAGTGCATGTGGAGAGAGAGTGAGATCTCTTCCTCTTCTTATAAGGCCACCAGTCCTAACAGATTAGGGTCCCACACTTATGATCTCATTTAACCTTAATTGCTCCCTAATGCCCTATCTTCAAATAGAGTCACATTGGAGGTTAGGGCTTCAACACATGAATATGGAGGAAGCATGCAATTTAGTCCATAGCAAGGACTAAATCAGTTAAAAGCATCCTTTACTTCTTTCAGAAGCTCTTCTCTGAAGAGAATTATAGAATTACAGTTCTCACCAGCACCCCATGGTTACATGTAAGAAAAAACATGTCTAAGGCCACAGAGTAAATGGGAACAGAGGCAATAGCAGAAACCAAGTCTTCTGGCTCAGCCCAGTGCACCATCCTTGGTCTGGCCTTGGATCAAAGAGTTACTGCTCTACAGCATACAGTGAAGCTGAGCATCTGGCTTTAGTAGATGTTTCTACCCTGTACTCCATGGACTCTTCTTATTCATCCTCTCCTCAAATCTCCCTCCTGACAATTACCAAAATATCACATCGGAGCTCCTGACCAAAATCTCTTGCCTGAGGATCCAAAGCTGGTTTTCCCTTGTGGATGCTGGATTTATCAGAACCACCTTTGGGTCTTTCTTATCTTTCATCATATGGGCCCTGTATGACTTGAATATAAACTCTACATAATCTTCTGCCATCAGGCTCAACAGATAAATGACTCCTCTTCCTATACCATCTCTGTCATTTCATGGGAATCATATTTTGCTTTAGAGAAAGTTCATTAAGGCCATTGCTTCCTCTGGGATGTGGGCCCTATTGAAGGTATTCTCCCTACATCATCACGTGGTTGCCTTTCCACCTGCCACTCCAGGCTCGCTCTCTCCTCATGACTTGAGGGCTGATGGGCTGCAGAAGATCTTGCAAAACGACCAGCAGACCTGGTGACTATGACCATCAGCCTCTCTGGTTCAGTCTTTCCCACTCACAGAAGGCAAACCTCTTGTCTAGGGGCCAGGCTCTTATTTCTACCCACACAGGTATTTTAACTTCAGGCAAATGTACAAAGGTGTCAGTGCAACAAACCAAGCAGCAAATCCCCTGCTATGGGATTCTGAGATCTCTCTCTCCTCTCTCTCTCTCTCTCTCTCTCTCTCTCTCTCTCTCTCTCTCTCTCTCTC
>CAUYSK010045648.1:0-92971 GCA_963575035.1 Avahi laniger | reverse complement strand
TATCAGATGAAACTGGAAAATGGCAGAAGTTATGAAAATGTTTTTAATTGACAGAATAAATTCCACAGTAGATACCCACTCTTTTCTTTTTTTTTTTTAGGGAAATGTTTTTTTCAGCATATTATGAGGGTACAGATGTTTAGGTTATGTATGTTGCCCTTGCCTCCCCACACCCCCCCAAGTCGGAGTTTCAAGTGTGCCCACCCTTGGATGGTATGCATTGCACTCTTTGTGTATGCATATACCTGTCCCCTCCTCCTCCCTCCCCAACATCCAAATAGATATTATTCTTATATGTAAACTTATGTGTTGATCAGTTAATATCAATTTCATGGTGAGTACACGTGGTGCTTGTTTTTCCATTCTTGGGATACTTCACTTAATAGAATGTGTTTCAACTCTATCCAGGAGTATACAAGAGGTGCTATATCACCATCGTTTCTTAAAGCTGAATAGTACTCCATGGTATACATATACCACAACTTATTAATCCACTCATGTGTTGATGGACACTTGGGCTATTTCCACATTTTTGAAATTGTGAATTGTGCTGCTATAAATATTCAGTTGCAGGTGTCTTTCTTATGGAGTACCATTTGTTCTTTTGGGTAGATGCTCAGTAATGGGATTGCTGGATCAAATGGTACTTCTACTTGTATCTCTTTAAGGTAACTCCATATTGCTTTCCACGGAGATTGCACTAGTTTGCAGTCCCAAAAGCAGTGTATGAGTGTTCCTATTTCTCCGCATCCATGCCAACATTTATTGTTTTGGGACTTTTTGATAAAGGTCAGTCTCACTGGAGATAAGTGATATCTCATTGTGGTTTTGATTTGCATTTCCCTGATGATTAGAGATGTTGAGAATTTTTTCATATGTTTTTTTTTTGGCCATTATTCTGTCTTCTTTTGCAAAGTTTCTGTTCATGTCCTTTGTCCACTTTTTGATAGGGTGATTTGATTTTTTCTTGTTGATTTTCCCGAGTTCTAAGTAGATTCTGGTTATCAGCCCTTTATCGGATTTGTATAGAAGTCACATTTTTACCTGAATTAAATTGTGAGAGAACATGGGATTAAATTTGACTACTTAGTGAAATAAGTAATGTGTGAGGACCAGCTAGGAAGATGGCTTTAAATCTGTTTTATTTATTTATTTATATATTTAGTTATCATGCATTTCTTTTGCGCCCAATAACTGCCACTTTTTATAATAAGAGATGTAGGTCTCTTTGAGGAGCTTGAGAAAGCCAGAGGAAGCCAGCCTGCATTGAGAGCAAGAAGTCTGCTCCCAGACATGGGAAATCTATTTCTCATTGTTGGATGAGATGGTGCTTTTTTCTTATTCAGACAAAATGATTGATTTAGGCCTTGTGCTATGAAATACTGAAGAGATTTCTGAGAAGTCACACCCTCCCACCTGTCCTCACCTCAGCGCTCTTGGACTCCATACAGGCTGAATTATTGATAGTAATGAAGTTACTATTAATTGGTTAATTAGTAGAAAGTCAAACCTCAATAAGTCATTATTCTAGTATTTCTTGTTGCACCTCATCTTAGTTTGCTAGGGCTACCATAACAAAATACCACAGACTGGAGATTTTAGCAACGGAAATTTACTTTTTACTGGAGGCTGGAAGTCTGAGATCCAGATGTTAGCAGGGTTGGTCTCTTTTGAGGCCTCTCTTCTTGGCTTGTAGATGGCCATCTTCTCCCTCTGTCTTCACATGGTCTTTCCTCTGCGTGTGTCTGTGTCCTGATCTCTTCTTTAAGATCAGCAGTAATATTGGATTAGAGCTTACCCTACTGACCTCATTTTAACTAAATTACCATTTCAAAGGCCCTATCTTCAAATACAGTCAGATTTCTGAGATCCAAGGGGTTAGGACTTTAATATTTGAGTTTGGGGGTGAGAGAGACACAATTCAGCCCATATCACCCCTCTGCAGGGCTCAATCTCATGGAGGTGCTCAACAAACACTTAACTGATGGAGTGGCAGCATGTGGTGGCAGAACCTAGGGCTGGTGTGATTTGCAGCATGCAAATGCTACCCTGACCCAAGCTACCACAGATGGAAGCCTGCCCCAGAGTTTGATATTTCTACCCCTAGAGTCACTGTGATAAAGAAAACATAGTCCTAATACTCAAACTGTATTTAATGTTCACTAGTTTGGAAGTTCTTTCTTTGTTTTCCATTCAGCAGGCCTTGATTAATCACAAGGGAAAGGAAGCAAGGAGGAGGAGAGTGTTAGGCCAGCCCTGGAGCAGGCACTCAGGTGGGAGGGCATCGATGTGGGAAGAAGGGTCTTCCTTCCCAGGAGGTGAGGATTCCTGTGGAGCTCTCTGCATGGCAGGAAGAGAGGGGAAGGGAAATGCCCTGCTGGATGTCATGAACTAGGCTTTGTGCTTCTTTAGATGTTGGTGGAGGAGACAGGGGTGGATTGCCAGGTGCCTTTGAGCTTGGCACTAGTCTGGCTTCTGCACAGGGAAATAAAGGGCTTTAACCCATAATATGGTGATCCACCCTCAAGTAAGACTTGTAGCTGGTTTCACTCAGAACTTGAACTTCTCTTCTGATTCCTGGTTTCTGACTTCTTTTCTGACCACCTATTTTTACCTTCTATTTTGGAAATAGTGACCGGATCCCTGGCCTGTTAGTCTATTCCCTTGGTAGTTTCTGTTTTGGACCTACCACAGTGCTGGAGTGCCCAAGCTCCAGGGTAAGGTCTCAGCCACCCTTCGCCTTGAACTATATAAATATATCTTGTTTTTCTTTTCTCTTTGCCTCTCACACATCTCTACCACTATTTGATTTTTTTCCCTCTTGGTTTTTTTGTTTAGGGTCGTGGATATATTTAATTCCTAAGTCCTAGATTCCTTGATCAATTGATTTCCTGTGGTACCAGAGTTTGCTTTTAACTCTCCAAGTTTCCTTCTCCTACTCCTCACATAGAGGTTTTGATTCTACCTTTCTATACTATCTGTTTAGGGAACAGTTTTCTATTTTCCAAAATGACAACCATCTTGGGTCACTCCTTCATTGAGAACCTATGTGTAAGCTACTGGACTTAGTGAAACACACACTACAATAAACTACACAGATGAAGTTACAAATCCCATAAAATTTACAGTCTAATGGTAGAAACAGATGAAAAATCAGTAAGTAAATTATCTACTTAAGGTCTTTCTCAGTTTTATTAATATTTTAGCAGTAAACTTCTAGAGTTATTACAAATGAATTATAATAATTCTCTAATGATAGGTCTGCAGATTTTGCATCACAGTGGAAGGAACACTTAGAAAAGAGGTCTTTTCATGCTATTCAGACCCATCTCTGGAGGCCCCTACTTACTGAAGTGTGTGTAAGTAATTAGCAGGTCCCCTCGAGTGTTCCCCATCCACGTGGAACAGACATGGCAGGCCTGGGGCATCTGGCTTCCTCATTTCTGCAAGACCATCCCTTCCTTGACATGCCAAGTGAGGGCAACTGAAATAAAATCCATTCTGGATGCTTAGGGGTTCTCCTTCTTCCTGGCAGTTACAGGTGTGCAGTTTGATTAAAATCATCAGTGAGGTATGTTCTCTCCTGATTTAATTACCTATGCAGAGAAATGAAAAGAAGAATCTGTCTCCAACATTTGCTCCACATCTTCCCTAGTATGAGACACCACAGTGTCAGAGCTTGAATTCCTCACTACTGCATTGTGTTAGTGAAATATCAAAGTCCATGTCTGATTCTCCTTTTTCATTCACTTCATATTTGAATTGTGTCACAAATGGACTTTAACTTGGTGAAAATTTCATAGATTTTAAATTTCACTCAGATTCTCAAAGATATTCAAAAGGCAAGTCTTGGTAAACCCAGATCCAGCCTGTAAAACAATATATCCTCCTTAGACATTCAATCCATCTATCTTCCCTTTATCCATGGTTCAGAAGGTTGGCACTGTGCCTCTCCTTAAGAAGCTTTGTATCAAGAGAGGGAAAAGATCAGGGTAAGGAATTTGCTTATTGGATACCATTTTCAGGCCAGACTCAGATATATACATGTTGCATGCATTATTTCATTTAATTTTCACCACACTCTTGGGTTAGGCATTATTTTTGTTATTCTACAGATGAGGACTAATTGTTACTGGGTTTAGGAAAATTTCCCAGCCTCACACAGCTAGTAAAATATAATGCAAGTATGTTTGTGTGTGCTTCAAAAATTCTGTGAAGGCATGGAAAAGGGCATGAAGGTAGGGGAGGCAGGAGGTGTAGACGGAAGTTGTGTTCACATTGTCATTTTATATAAGAATATAATATGAGATAACATTGATTTATTTATCAAAGCACCCATTCCCTTCACCCTAAGTCTTAGTGTCATATGCCTTCTGGGAGACCAATACGAACTTTGGAGCTGGCACTATGGCTTTCCGTGGCCGCACGGGGCCAGATAGGTAGCTATGGATGCAAATAGGCAGATTGGTATTAGATTTTTGGAAGGACAGATTTTAGGATTCATCTTCCTCAGTGGTCTATGGTCTCATCTCCCATCCATTAACAAGGGAAACTTGGCAACAACATTTTTTGACTCCCATATTTATCTTCTCTAACTACAAGACTTTATTGAGTAAAATGCCCCCTCTTGGGAGCATTATGCCCAATACAGAGAGATATGGTCTCTCCCTCGCAGAGTTTATGCTCTATCAATTGGAGGAGAGAGTACCCTCACATAAGTAATAGCCATAATGGCAGATAAACTTGCAATACACACACACACACTCTCTCTCTCTCTCTCTCTCTCTCTCTCTCCACACTCTCTCTCTCTCTTTCTCTCTCTCTCTCTCTCATATGCACATATATCCAAACACAAAACATGATTATAACATTTAATTTCACTTTATTGTGTTCTATATATAATTGACACATGCATCATCAGATCATTTTGGGGGTTACTACTGACTTGCTCCAATAGTTTCTTCTTGTAATGAGTGTTAAAAATCCAGTTTTCCATAGGGCTGATGACACTACTGGAAGTAACAGTAGTTTCTTCAGCTCACCTTATTCTGACTGAACAGGGAAACTTCAAGCACCACCTTTTAGCCCTACTCCTGCCTTTTTCATCAGGACTTGGAAGCCAAGTGACAGTGACAACCAGATATCTGACTATGAGGGATGTGGGGTGAGACCACTCAGTGCCAACTTGCCCAAGGAAGGCCGTTCAGGGATTGGTCTGAGGGGAGTGCTACTGCCTGTCATGGGAAAGGACTGCTCTGTTGTGGTTGAGAGAAG
Source organism: Avahi laniger (assembly GCA_963575035.1). Lineage (NCBI taxonomy): Eukaryota > Metazoa > Chordata > Mammalia > Primates > Indriidae > Avahi > Avahi laniger. The sequence goes on along the minus strand of CAUYSK010045648.1, from coordinate 87,697 downwards.
GGAGAATTCAGTGCAGTCTCTGGGGTCAGGGGGGCAGAACTTGATCCATGCTATAAAGGATGCTTTAGGGTGGGGAAAAGAAGGCAGAGTTGGCATATAGGAGATATTATAAGGTGGCCAGAGAAGCTCTTGAGACCTGGGGCATAACTACAAGGGAGCAGAGAGGTTGGAACCATAGGAAGAGACACTTGTGAGTAAAGTTTTAGAAAATGTTGTAAAATATATAGAATGTAGACTTAGCTTTTCCAGCAGAAGCTGTGAAATACTGCCTGGATCAGGATTCTGTTTTCTTGTTTGTTTTATTTTTGTGATCTTGAAAAATTTTCTTAAGCTCTCTATGCCTTAGTAAGATCAACATCTCCTTTATCTCTTTGTCCACCACATCCAGCTAAACTTATTTGATGTCTACATGTAGATATGACAATGACAGGAAGGGAATTCAGGGAAGCTGGGTGAACATCCTTTTCCTTTGTTCAGGGAATTTTTTGAAATGGTATAATGGGGTGTGTCTCCTCTACATGTTTTAGCTTCTCAGACAGTGTGGCTTTTCTCTTCCTCTTCTAATTAAGTGGTTTGATTTAGAATCCCATGTTTTTGAGATAGGGTGACTGATTCACCAGGAATTAGCAGAATTGCTTTAATTGTGGCTCCTTGGTCCTATTTCAGGCTTACTAGTAAATGGTTGCAAAAAATCATGGGTCCCAAATTAGGCTGACAGAATTTCACAGAAATCTGAAAATGGACATATCTAGACCACAATTGAAGAGATTTGATTAATCAAATGATAAATCAGGTTGAAATCACTGAACTCTCCCCCTGTATCCAGAACTTGTATATAATTTTAAAAATGCTTATTAAAAAAAAAATGAATATTTCTAGGCCTTACTCCAGAGCTACTGCAACAGAATTTCTTGGGGGAAGGATAAGAAATCTGCATTTGCTATAACTGTCTCACATGAAGAGTTTGTAGTCCAAGGATTATTAAGCCTGAGATACTCTCTCATTTTTAACCACCATTTACCACCATTTAACCAGAAACACCCAGGGATTTAATTCACCAAAAAGTTTTCTTTCACAGCCTGTTACCAAAGCCCTGCATTGTCAGAGACATATATTTGGGAAGAGATGCTGCTCGTTCAGCTTTGTGAGTAGACAGAGAAGAACAATTGAGAAGGTCTCAGTCACCACTCAAGGGCTCTGAGGAGGCCCTGGAGGTCAGGAGCCAGCAATGGAGAATTAAGTCTCTTCCAAGAAGTTCTCTCAATTTTGGTTGTTCAAGCTGTTTGACTTATAACCACAGACTTTGATTGTCATGAGAATCCATTGAAGTGGGAGACGTACACTCAATTTGAAAATGTATAAACTGCTAGGATTATAATCTAGACAAAGATTTTGTTGTATTTTGTTTTATTTATTTATTTTTCCTTTCCCTACAGCTGGTCTGGAGAGAATACAATGCACTTCTTAAAATTCCATGTAGACCCAGCAAAGTTTCAATAAGATCCCAGCATAGGAAGGAAAAGATCTCAGTGTCTGACTGGATGTGATGTGCATTCTCAAGTCTCCCCCTTCATAGACACAGTGTACGCTACAGAGAGCAAAGTGTAATTTTAAGAACCTTGTAATTCTTTACAAATTAACACAGCAGATGGTGTTTATGGGAGCCACATAGTGAGGAATATTTGGGACGATGTGAGACATGTGTTCCAGGGTTTCGGCCTGCTTTCTACTTAGTTTAGTTTTTAACTGTCATGCTGCAAAAATGCCATTAGCCTCATAAAGTTTTCATTGGTTCCAAGTGTGAGGGAATGCCCCAAGAGATAGTTCTACTATGATGCAGATTCAGGTATTCTCAGAGAGGTTCCTGACTGGCCTTAACCATAGGAATGCCCAGTGGTAGCTCCTGGTGGGGTTGGAGGATGGGCTCTGGGGTTGGTGCTGGGGTTGGGAGCAGCATGCCTTTCCCTCCATTCCAGATTGGGGATGTGTTTGGGAATTTGAAGAAGAGCCCAAAGCTTGAGACACTGTGCCCCTGGAAAGCAAAAATGGGCCAGTGATGGGGTTAGCAGCTCTAGATTGGGGCTTGTTGGTGTCTAAATAGCTAAAATACTTCTTTACTGTCCAAATAATTAAAAACAACAACAACATTATTCTCTGTTAGTTCTCTCATAGTGATAAGACTTAAAGGGCTCAGGACCTGTGGGCTTGCTTTCTAGACAGCATTGGCCTTTTGGAGAGGAACGTGAGAGCAAAAAGGTGCCAAGCTAGAGAGTGGGAGATGGTGGTGCCAGGGAAGACAGGAAGAGGCCATCCTCACAGGCGTTGGCAAAGATGGAGGGAGGTTGGAGTTGATTTGGGCAGGCACAACAGCCCATGCTCTACACCACAGAAAGAGATATCCTTGGGTTACCCTGGGTATGCAGCAAGTACCCGGTACCTGTCTATTTCCTCTGTCCACTGTCACCCACAAAACTTCCTCACTTTCCTTTGCTGTGCGACTGGAAACTGGAGAGGACCCGGATGTTCTCTTTCTGTTCTCTTTCAGGCTTCTTCCCATCTCATGGAAGCACCATTTCACCAAACCAATTCCCTCTTGTTCCTAGCACCCTCAAGCTTATCTACTCCCACCTCTCACTGTTTTGATAAAAGTCATTTTCTCTTTGTGTTTCCTCTTCCCAGGTTATGTACATCTTGATCCTATGTGTTCAATCAAAGGCTTTGGCTCTTTGGAATTTTCATCTTCTTCCTGCAGAGAAAAGGTTTTGAGCAAGGAAGGGAATATGAGTGTAAGGAAGGAAGGGGATTCATGTAGAAAGTGGACCGAGAGTAGACAAAACTGTCATTCTATGGCATTGGTGAAGACCTGACAGGTAGCCTTCAATCCCCCCTCTGCACAAAAGTAGCCTTGTCCCCAAAGATCCATATCATGTAATCATGTCAAACAGCTAGAATAGAATTACTTTATTCCTATCCAATACATATTTTTATGTACGTATCTATACATATTTCTAATTTACTTAGCACCTACCCAGTGTAGGACATTGTGCCAGAAACTTCAGAATTTCAAGGAAATATAATTGGCTGACACTGTTCTGTCCTTGGGCAACTGTGCCTCTAATCGGGAAAAGGACATATACTCATGGCAAGTTTCTGAATAGTACAGGATCAATATGATGCATCTTATATATTTGTATATAGTGTCACATCTGCAATTCAATTAACAATGCAAGAGCTTTGCACAATGTATAATTATTGCTTAGATAGGAATAATTTATAAAGCACCAAATAAATGGTAGCAATGACTACAGGCACTCAGAGAAGGCTGAATTTCCACGAACGGAGAGGGCTGGGAAGAGGTGATGGAGGAATCATAATATGTACTGGCTCTTGATATATTTTAAATGAGGCACAGGAAGGCCAGGGCTTAGGGTCCCCACACAGATATACTTTCCATAAATTAAGGTAACCCACTGCCTGAAAATTTTCTGATTTCTGTGAATTCTCAGCAATGTGGACCCAGTTATTGACCTCTTTTTGTGATGGTAGAAAAAGCCAGACTCTAGGGATCCTTTAGCTATTGATAGCTTTAACTGTAGCTGAGTGGTTTGGGAAATATGCACTTAATAATAAAATGGAACTTTAAATTTCATTATTTAAATTATTAATTCAGAGTGTGTGTGTGTGTGTGTATGTGTAAAAATCAATGGGAATTTACACTTTGCCTTGACTACTTTCATCTCAACTCTAAAGATGAAATGGCATATTTTAGCAGTTTGCTCATGCATGGTCCCTTACAGGCTTGGAAGGAATATGTGGTTAATTAACCCCAGCTTTTAGCAATCACCCAAGGTAGGGGTGGGCATGCTATTTCTATGCAGGGCTGCCTAGCAAATAATCAATGAGGACTACACCTGTGTTGATAAAGTAAATCAAGGAGCAAGAATTGTAACATTACGCAGGTGCCAACTACTTCCTATGGCTTTGATCAGCAAATTGTGAAATAGGTGAAATTTATTTTTAGGACCCCACATTTTCCAAATCATCTATCCCTTTCATACCAAACCAGGAATCATACCCCTAGACAAAAAATATCCCTTTCATATCTACTTCCTATTCCCAGGTGCCTACTTGGATCATCCATTCTTTTGTCTGTAAACAGATTATTTCCTGTGTAATTCTTATGATTTTTGTGCTGAGTCCTCTGGGAGGAAACCAGGCATTCTCTACCCACAAAAAGCTTGGGTTCTATTCTGCAGCCACATGCAAAACTTATAAACTAATGCAGAATGGTATGTTGTTAACATCTGCATTATTTGGCACAGTACCTAATTGAAAATTGTGATCAGGGAAGATCTTCATGAGCTAGACAGGTCTAGGAACATTTCCTAGAGAAGGGGGATTTTGAGCTGTTCCTTGAAGAATAGGTAGAACCTAGCTAGGTTAGTTGAAGGGAGAATAGCCCCTTCCAGCCAGGCACCAACATAAGCGTATAAAGAGGCAGGAAGTTTGTGAGTTCTTAAGAAGGCACAAATAGATTAGAGATGTGTGCCATTATGAGAGGGATACCAGATTCTGAAGTCTTAAAATATAGGCCCAATAATTTAGTAGAAAATAAGGATCTAGTAAGAACTAAATAAAAACCAAGGAACACTGAGCTGAGGAAGTGAAAGCTTGGTCTTAGCAGGCCATACTGAGGATGATGAGTGAAATAAATATTCAGCAGATGCTGTGGCCTTGGAATTTGTACTGGGATGGGTGGGTGTCATGGACAGAGGGATATGAGGAACAGTACGAATCCTAGAGACTTTCTGATGGGCAATTTCCCAAGGCTAGTGGCTAACTGGATCTAGGAGAGAGAGATGATATTAGGATTTGGAACTGGTCGGTGATTAGTGCTGGGGAAAACCTTGTGAGTAAACCTGAATGCCCTGCACTCCCCAGGCAGTGCTCCAGGCTGTGTCCATAGGGGACTGTGCCTGAGGTCTGCTCCCACTAACACTTTGCTTTCAAATTGTTTTGGCTTAATATTTTAAGATTTCTGATTTAGTGAGGCCTTTTTGGTTATAAGTGACAGAAATGCAACATTAATACACATGGGGGAATTTATTAACTCATGATACCAGGTAATCCACTGATATATATTTAAGGCTTTAGGTGCAACTGGATTGAGGAGGACAAGTGTTTCTTTAATTGATTTAATACAATTTATTGAATGTCTATTATGTACAAGGTACAATTCCAAGCTCTAGGGATAAAATGATGAGAAAAACAATTATTTTACAGGTTAGTGTATACTAGAGACTGTGTCTCTCCAAAATTCAAATGTTGAAATCTCACCCCTCAAAGTGATGGGATTTGGAGCTGGGGCCTTTGGTAAGCAATTAAGCCATGAGGGAGGAATCTTCATAAATAGGATTCGTGCCCTTATAATAGAGGATCTAGAGAGCTCTGTTCTCCTTTGGCCATGCGAACATACAGTGAGAAGACACCATCTACGAATAAACACCAACTCTGCCGATGCTTTGATACAGGACTTCCCAGCATCTAGAACTATGAAATAAAAATTTATGTTTTGAGAAGCTGTGGTATTTTTGCTATAGAAGCTCAGATAGACTAAGAGAAAATATATTGGAAAATATGAACCTATTTGATTTGATTTCAAAAGCTGATTTCTCTTTCCTTCCTTCTCTTCCCTTAAATTCCCTTTCCCCAACTACTCATTTCTTTATTGCTCCAATTTCTCTCATAATCTCTCCCTGTCCTTCTCCATCTCCCCTTCTTTCTCTCCTTTCTTTTCTCAGTTATGCTTCTCTTCAATTTGGGGTCTATTTTCAGAGATTCCCTAATGAGCTCAAGGTTTATCTACTGCCAGTTTATTCAGTCTCAGTTGGGGGAAAAAATGCCTCCCCATGCAAGGTCGTGAGCACCTATAATCTCAACTACTTGGGAGACTGAGGTGGGAGAATGGCTTGAGGCAAGGGGTTTGAGACCAACGGGGCAACACTGGGAGACTCTGTCTAAAAAAAAAAAAAAAAGCTTTCTTCCTAATAATTCTACCTACAACCCTATAGCTGATTCTCACTGGTTTGCATGTTATCATAAATAAGTTTATGCCTTGGCCAGAAAGCCTTGGTTAAGAGTCAGAAGGAAATGTTAGAGGGCTGCTACTGAAAGAGTATGGATAGGTTTATGGGAGGATGAAAAAAATAGTGATCCACCTTGATCTCCTCGAGCCAGTCCTTCAAAGTGCGTTGCTCAATATGTATCTTGATATTGCTCTATTAATGGCTAGAGCCTGAAAGTCTAACCAATATCACCATCCTGATATTTTTGCACTATATGTTGATGATTCTTTCCTTGAGCATTGATGAGGTATGGCAGAGAAGTGTCAGAGATATGTCAGCTTTTCCCTTTCTGCCTTTACCTCCTCCCCCTCATCCCCCATGCCAGGGTCCGAGAAAGCTGGTCGTGATGTGTTTAGAGTATCCTGATGGTGCATTTGCTTTGTGGTCAGTATTCATCCATTCTAAAGAGATATTACCTGTTTCTTTTCCAAGAGAAATGTCCTTAGCTAGTGAAAAAGAAATATTTAGAAACACCTACATGCTCGGAGTATGATTTACACATATTATAAAGGTATTATGAAATGTTCACAGTTCTATAAATAATGGTGCTATTTGTAATAAGGATATGATTTCTATATGTGGGGTTTGAGGGTAGGTGGGCAACTCTCCAAGTGTGATAAGGTGACTGCTGGATCAATACATAACTTTTTCTCTTCCCTCCCATTGTCTAAAAAACATCATAGATTTAAATGACAGCAAAAAGTGTTGCAAATAGAATGCACAGCACATTATTGCTTTCCGCCATTCTGATGGTTTGGACGTTTACTTCTTTCAAAAACAATTTGAAGACTGGGCATTTGATTAGCTCCTCACATATTCAATATATTAGAGTCATTGAAGATATCTCATGCCTTCAGTCAAGTCTGCAGGTACCTTCCAGGCAAAGGAAAAGAGTGATAGGCATCTGCCTTCTTACAACCATGTCTCATATATTAATACTGGGCCTTGAAACATGATTGGTGTGCAACCATGGATGTGATGGAAGCATGGATATGGTAGATTCATAATCCCAGGGCCTCCATGAGTGACCCGCTGAACTGGATTATATATTTAGGGTAGGGTGAGGGTCTGGGATGGGAACAGCCTTTAAAGTAATATTCATTTTCAGAGACTTATAAGTTAATGTTCCTTGCTTCTTTGTTTAATAAATTTGGGAGTTGATATCTCTAATGGTATATTTTCCAGCATGTCAATATAAATATTTTGCGTATATCTTCAGAATTTCACAAGATGTGGTATTAATATAGTGAAGGAAAGAGAGAGAGAGAGAGAGTAATGGAAGAGCCTTGTGCAAGGAAGAGGGGTCTTTGTTTTGCAAAGGGGCAAAGGGCAGTATTATAAAAAAATTGTTGAAATAAAATATTGTGCTTTTCCTAAAGACTAATTGTAAAAATCAAAATTTCAATTAATGGCCCAATCCTTCTGTTTAGGGCTAAACTGGAAATATGAAGGTCTTCTAGACAACATCTGATACTTTGGCAAACTGGACTTGAATTTAGAGCCAGAGGATGGGAGAATAAAGGATCCCCTATGAAAATCTAAATGAGAAAATTTATTCTCTTCCCTCTCATCAACTCAAGCTATGGATCTATCTTGAATATGTTTTGTAAAATAATGCTCAAAGACTAAAACAAATAAAGTTTAATAAACATGCACCTCCCTAGCACAACAGATGGCAACTAGGAAAGGCACCCACAGCAATGTGAGAGAACACTCCTGCCTGTCTTCTTTTTTTAATAACGATATTTATTAAATGGCTATCTCTATTGCAGACTCACTTTCTGCAAGTAAAGATAAAGAAGACAAGTGGGGAGCAGGTCCACGAAAGACACACAAGGTCTGCGGACAAAAAGTGACAGAGGAAATACACCTCGACTTGAGATTTTGTTGATAGTCTTTGAAGAGAAACACATGAAAGTATAAAATCACAGAATCCTGGACATTTAGAGATGGGTGATGGCTTAGATATGAAATGGAAAAAGCCCTGCACTGGGAGTCTGGAGGTGCTGGTCAGATAGATACTAATGAGCTAGGTGGTCAAATCAGTCCCTTCATTTCTCTGGACCTTGCTGTCCTCATCTTGGAGGAGAATGAGAGGTTAGGAAAGGAGAGGTGCTAACATCCAGTTAACTCTGTTGGTCAGGTACTGTGCTAAACTCGTTACAGATGCTATCTCTTTTAATGTTCACAATAATCCCACAAAGCAAGTACTTATGCACGTTTTAGAGATGAGAAAACCCCACAACCCCCTCTGTGGTGCCATGACTGATTCCCTGTAATGGGGATGTGCGATTACAGGCTCTCCATGGTTTTTCTGGTAACTCGTCTCTGGCCCCTTCATTCTACAAATGATAAGTCTGGAGCCTAGAGAGTTGCCAGCTCACTCGGGTAGTAATCGGCAGAGGGTGATTGCAACAGGCTTTTGTTTTCTTCTGTTCAGCAAAGCTAGAAAATAAAATAATTGGATGACTGACAACATCACACACTCTGACTTTATTATTAGGTGATGATGTCAAAATGATAACTTAGATCTCCTTTCACTTCAGTTTGTTGAACTATTTTTAATTTATGGAGTTTGGCATGTCCAGGAGGGAGCCTTGAGTAAGGCCGACTCCCAGGGAACTAGAATTTGCTCACAATGATCAAATTCTTAGTTATTTGACAAATATGTCCAAGAACCCACTATGTAAAAGACTGAACTGGAGTTTCTAGCCCTTATTTCACCTCTTAGAAATATCCCAGACTGGTTGCCTATTTAAAATGAACTGCCCCAAATATTCCTTCTTTAAAGAAAGAGAACTTTTCCTTTTGAGATTCTAGTTTTTGGCAAGGTTTTCATACATTATCTGCCTGAATGGAGAAAGCAGAAGTACCGGTGATCCAAAAATAGTTTCTATGTCATTTTTGAATCAATTCTTTCATTTTTTCCATAGCAAAAAATACTTTCCTAATTACTCGGAATACTGTTAATGCCTTTTATTGTTTCCAGCACATTAACATCATGATTGATTGTCCTGCTAACCTTGTGAAGAAGACAGAGCATATGTTATGCTATCCATTGTGCTTACGACAAAACTCAGAAGTGAAAAAAATGGGACAAATCATTATTCAAGGATCATTGAGCCTAATAACAGGGGGTTGACACCCCTTCCCGCCTCTCCTCCCCTTCACTCCCCTCATCCGCTCACCCCTCCCCTCCTCCCTCCCCTCCTCTCCCTCATTCTCCCTTTCCTCCCCCTCCCTTCTCCTCTCCTCTCTTCCTCCCCTCCTCCCCCCCCTCCTTTCTTCTCTCCTCCTCTCCTCTCTCCTGTCCCCTCTCCTCTCCTCTCCCTTCAGTGACTGGCATTCTGTCCAATTTAGGCTGATGAATTTAAAACCATGTCCACATTTAGACATACAGAGCAGAGGAAACTCTGGCATGATGGCTTGAAAGTCCTCATTTGCTGTGCAAATCTAAGCATTGACAGGCTACTACTGTCATTCCTGCACAAATACCTTATTTAAAGAAATTAGAGCTAACGAAGGGCCAGTAGATTGACTATTCTGGTCAGTGACCCCAATTTCCTAACTCCAGTCCCTGCTTTTGCATTCAGCAGCCTCCTTAAACAGTGACAAAAATATGGCACCCGAGTCAAGTGCATTTCTGAATTGCCTTTGGCCAAAGGCTTAAATGCTAGAGAAACCCAGTATTGCAAATATTACATAAACAGAATCCCAACAACAGTGACATGGAATACTACAGTCACCAGAGATCTCTAGGCTTCCAGGTCAAAATATAGGAAAAATTATTATCCCATTAGGCCCAACTTATGACCTAGAATTTCATTTTGTCATATACATAAGTTGCTACAGAGACCTGCAAGATTTTACAGACACTGAGTATGAACAAAAATTGGCTTGCTACTAAGACTATAAATAAATATATCTTTAGAGTGTTTGACTAAAGTTTAGATAATTTAATTGATTGGACAAGGTTTTAAACATTTGTTTCTTAAAGGGAATATAAGGCCATCCATAATGTTTGTAGGGCTTTTCATTCATGGGAATCTTGCTGCTGTTTCAAAAAGGCAATGGATAGTCTGTTTTGTTTGGTTTTAATTGTTTTTCTATGCCCACCAAAAAGGTAGAAGAATAAAAAAAGAAAAGAAACAAGAAACTAGTGAAACTTCCAAGTGAATAATTTATTAAAGATTTTTTTCCCTCTATCTCTGTCTGTTATAATCGTAAGGGAAATTTTCCTCATGACCTCAAGCTGTGGCTTTCTTATTATCATGTTTAGCATTCCACTGCGTGACAGAACAGAGATTAGAAACTGTATTTTCTCATAAAGCATCTCTTTTGATTTTGGTGCAGAAGTGGCAATATGGCCTATGAAATATTGGCATAAAATTCTGAATTCTGGTGATTTACTTAAAATTCTTTTCTATTTGTTTTTATCATCTCAGTTATCTTCTATTCAGAAGTGTGCTTACACAATAGAAAAGCACAAAGCATTTGTATTTGAAGGCAAACATAAAACATCCTTGTGTTTATTTAATCGCTAAGTGTCTGGAGAAGGGAAGAAAACAGATTTGCATGGAATCAAATATGGACATAAGTGTAACCATCCTAAGATTGTATTTATTTTTTTATCAACTTTAATTGTTATTTCATTAAAAAACAACTTTAGAGAACAAATCATGTTAGCTGTGTGTTGAAAAGAATCTTCTTTTTTTTTTTTAATTAAACTCTACAACTCAATTGTTTCTCTGATTTTTCTTTTTAACTTTTAATGTCTCTAACATTGGATTTTCTAAATTTCTCTTTTCTTAATAGACTGGAAGGAAAGAAAAAGGAGATCCTCTAAACATTGCAATTGATAAGATGACCAAGAAAACAAGAGATCTAAGGAGACAGGTACTGTTTTTTGTGGTTATTTTAAGTGCATAGTATTTAGTAGTGGTTTTAATAATGTCCTTTTCCAAGATGCCTTCTTAGAGCTCCTGTTCAGGTTGTTATTCTTAATAATATCTTCATATGCATAGAAACATTTTATCAGCAAGGTAGAGATTACTGGGTGGAGAGATGTGCCAGCTGCAAGGCTCATAAAGGAAACAACCCCTGATGGGATGGCCTCTCACTTCCCAGACACACTCTGCCTAGGTAAGAAACTTCATGAATTCACTACCTTCTACATCTGATTTTTAGTATCCAAATCCAGGTGTACCAAGAGACTGCCTCTGATCTTTTCTGATTCTTACTTAATCAAACTCCCAAGGCATTCAGTGATAAATCAGAATGCTAATGGTTAATGAGAAAATATAACTCTTAATCTGGAGGGCTGACTAAGAGCTTTGTCCTAGTGTATTCCTTTGGGAACATAATTCTAAGGAAGTTTGCTGATCACATGGTTGTTTGGGAGGCAGGGAATTAAAACAAGAAGAGTTTGTTGAATGATTTAAATGGCTAATGGCATCATTAGTTTCATGGGTCTATTTTTCTTGGGGAGAGCGTTAATCTCTGGCCATATCAATGTATGAACACTGGTAAATGTTTCCTTGGAACCCTTATTTTATGTTTCCATGATAAATTATGCTTTCTTTGGTAGTGTTCTTTCTCTAGTAGAGATTATATCATCTATTAAGTTATAATAAAACCCTGTCTTCATGATTTCTGCCCGGGAGCCTCCTGTCTCCTGCTAGTAGCTTTTGCATATGTCCATCTCATTCACTAAGTATTGACTGTATTAGTCAGCTAGAACCAACCACTGCCATGGCAGCACCTGCTGTACTTTCTGCAGCTAGAAAAGGTGGATTAGCATGGCCAAATGTAGCATTGGCTCCTACGTCATGTTACACACAGACAAGATTAGCAGGGTGCTTGGGCAAGAATGCCCAGGAAGCATCTTAGAAATGGTTTGAATGAGAGTAACACACCATTTCTCATTACTGCTGGGGCCTCTTGGGCTCTCTTCAGGATATCACCTGAAGATGTAGACACATTTGAGCTTCAGAAGACATCACAATTAGTTCTGGAATATGAAGACTTTAGTTTGACTCCCCAGCTAACAAGCCTTTTGGGAAAAACACTTTCTTTTCCTTTTACCTTGAAATAAGGCAGAATAAAACATTTTCTTCTTGTACATTAGTAACACTGAATAAATATATGGCCAAGTCTGCCTCTCCTTGCTGTCTTAGACTGTCTGTCATATCCCTGCTTGATATTAGTAGTAGGAATTGAAATGGAGGTTAATGGAAAACATTGAGTCAGATACCTGGGTTTTAGTGTTAGATCTCCCACTGAAGTGTCAGTGTGACTGTAGGTCCTTCATTTCTTGGTCTCCTTTTCTTATCTATAGAAGTAAGGAACCAAAAATTAGGTCTATGAGCTCTTTTGTGAGATATATAAGGTTGTATGAGTCCAAGGAAAATTCTCATTCATTTCCTGTGCCAGAGGTCCTAATGTCTGATAATCACAGATTTTAAAAGCCGTGGGAGGACATCTCCAGGGTTTGCCTTCAGCTAGATTGTCACGTAAATGAACTGAATTTCCCACCTCTCTGATCTCTTGGTCTCAGTAGAGATTACTTTTTTTATATATATACAGGAGGAACTAACACCCTCAGCTCTCTTCAGATCTCTCCAATCAGACCTGTCATAGCAATGTTTTTGTTTGTTTGTTTATTTTTTAGGTCTTATTAGAAAGTAATGAAAAATGTAATTTTTAATTTGGTGTTAAAATTCCCAGAAAGTGGTTGATTCTTCTTACGAGAAGACAGTGGTAAAATTCGAATTCATGGTGAAATTTTAAATGCTTAGGTGACAAACTCCTTGGAGAGTTTCCTTTAGGATGGAAAGTGAAGAGTATGTCTTTTCATGAAATTATTTCATGCACGTGATTTTTTTTCCTACCTTTCCCCAATATACAGAGGAATAAGCATAAAAGGAGAATTGTTTTATAGTATTAAGATCCAACAGTTATGGTATAATTTCACACCATATCCATGAATTTGGTTGAAATGTCTTTCTCTTCTCCAATCTGCCTTTCTGAAACTAAGATGGTCCCCATCTGTCATTTTCATCCTTTCCCATATGTTAGAATATTTTTGTCTTTCTTCCCATCTCTTCTGTCTCTCCATGTACACCTGTAGTGATACAAAAGCTTCTCCAATCTAAATTGTAGCTACCTAGCACTTGTGCAGATGGAACATGCAATGACAAATTTGCTTGGCTCAGGTAGGACATCAGCTCAGATTTAGTTATCTGGTTAATTGTATTATCAAGGTTTTGCCTGGTTCTCTGCTAGGCCCTCTGCAATAGTGGCCCAGTGAATGCTCATGGCTCGAATGAATGTTGCCCTACTGCTGAGATACTTTCTGTTCTTTCAATTAGAGATAAACCTTTGCTAGAGCAGATGCTAAATGAGAACTCTTAATTACCACATCCACTCCCTATACCAATGGATTTCTTTGTACAATATTTAGAGAAATCAAATCTCATAGGGGAAAGAAGTGAAATCAAAGATTTTTAGTTAAAAAAATAAAAAGATTTCTAGTGACTTTCATGATTTCCCATTCTTTCAATTTTCTGTCTCCTCCCCATATCCCTACGTTTGAACAGTGCACTTCTGAAGGGTGACCCTGGAGCCTTGCAAAGTTCTAATCATCAAAATTAAAAGAAATAAAATCAGTCATGATCATTATCTTGGACTTTCCTAATGAAAGAAAGTGGAATTAGACTTGCAGATGCTTAAAAAAAAAAGATTTCATTGAATAAAAAGAATTTCTATTTAAGTGGAATTTTCAAGTAAATAGAACCCCTCTCTTGAGGCAACATAGCCTAAGAAACTGAGGAGTTATAAATTGTGAAAAAGGTCATGGGAACCCAAGCGGATTATTTAAAACTGATTGGCATGAATCCATCTTGCCAATTAAACCTATGATGGGGGCAGTAGTAGAGCAGAATCCTCTTAGGACTGTTTTGTTTGGAATTAAAAATGGATTTTGGGGAACATAACCACCAGCCTTAAGCATTACGTTCCAATTTTAGAGCTGTGGGCACAGTAGGCCCCATGTCTGAGCTATTGTCATTCTGAATCTGAGCCACCGTGATTCCGAAATCAGACCATTGTGGAAACAATAACTTTTGGCTGAATCCTCTTGTGGATGCCTAATGGCTCATGGGGGGGTGGGAGTTTCCATCCTCAGAGGCCCACTCCCGTGTCTGCCAGCTGCACCCCGTGCCATTTTTCTATGCACCACCTCTGCACTATCCTAGGCATGATCTCTTAATTTTCACTACACTCACAGGAATGCTGGTTGATCTTGGTTAATATTTTGTCCTTTATATTAGTCTTTTTCTTCTTAAGTTGATAAGCAAATCATGACCCAAACATTTCCCTGTGAGAAGCTAATAAATAACCATAATGTTATGATATTGCTAAACTTAGCAACTCTCTCACTCCCAAAACCAATCAAGGGTCAAATTCTTATCCTTTGCCCCTTAATACCCATGATGATGATTCCATCAATGATGTTCAGTAAGTGTCAACTTGACAAAAGTTTCAATTCTGCTATTATAATCAGAACATTTATAAGAACAAAAGTTATGTGTGGAGTGCTTTTACATTGAGGTAAAAGTACTTAATAGAATGGTACTGTAACAAAGGATTAAAAACCAACGCGTAAAACATGTCCCAAAACATGAATGGTTTGTTTAAAGACTTATTTATCAAGACCCTGTCTCCAGAGTGGACTACAGAGAAATCTTCCAAGATTAATAAGAAACAATTACAGCTAAAGAGTTTCCTCAGCTGCCCCCACTTTGTGACTCAATTCCTTATATAAAAACTATGGCTGAAGGTGGACAGCTATTAGAGAGAGCTTGCAAAATCCACCATCCACAAAATGCAAACTGAGTGATAGCCGACTTGTATTGAGTCATTGAGTCCTTGCAAGGTGCCTGGAACTCTTCTAAGTTCACTCCATGAATTGACGGTGTTTAATCCACACACCAATTCTGTAAGATAGAAAGATTGTCACCACGCCCATTGTACAGATAAGGATGTGAAATAAAGTAATGCACCCATGGCCATAGAGGTTGCGGATGTGTGGAGGCTCCAGCCCAGGCAGGCTGGCTGTAAGATTTTTGCTCATAACTTTTGCTTCATCCTGCCTCTCCACAGAACCAGCTTATGCAAGTGAGTCACCCATATGCTAATTTACTCTAGGGGATGCATGTGGGGAAGATGGAGGGTTCCCATGGGGATGTAGAGGTGCTTTGTGGTTTTCAACAGTACCTCCACCACTCTAGGATTTGGAATGGGTGACGTGTATGCACTGTGGACAGAAAAAAAAAGTCTGTGGTAAATGTCAAAAACATGGTCCTCATCTGTGATATGTTATCATCTCTTGGGTCTCCAGCTGTTATGGTCCACTGGATCCTCTTTTAAAAGAGTGCTATTATGTTTAGGTATCTGGCTTGTCAAAGCATGAATTATAGACTTTCTAAAATATTTACAGAAAAAAGGAATGTTAAGGCATTCAATTCTTTTTCTCACATCTTCCCATGATGGGGCCAATTATTTTTAAATTCATTGTAAGAAAACATTTGAAAATCACTTATTTCTGGATTCAAATCTGTTTTTCTTCATAAGGATATGAGACTATCTATATGATGACAACAAAAATATATGGAATATTTATTTTCCCCAAATGTTGAAGTATGTATTCTTTACACTCAAACCCTATGTCAGTGCTAATAATCCCTGGGGTTTGTTCCCTAGGTCACACTTGGGAACAAATGTGGAGATCAGAAAATGATCATGTAGCAAATGGAATTTGAAATATAGAACAAGAGAAACTTAGAGACAACTGAACAGAAGTGAGATCAGAAACACCAGAAATCAGAATCAAAAAGGCCAGGAGGAACAGAGCAAAATAGGTAGGAGAGGGTTTAATAACTCGGTGAAAGGCCATCCTTTGGATATGACCCTTGATCATGGGATATATATTCAAGCCACCGCTACCTTAGGAAAATCCTGATAAAATAACCCTAAATGTCATACCACAACATACTTATTTATCTCCTAGAAAACCCTCATCAGGCCAAGTCCAAAGTACATCATTTCATCAATTTAAAATAGTTCTTGAAATATCACGAAGGGCAAGCTCTTCCCTTGTCAAGGCACTGTTCAATTCAAGCAGTGGCTTAATTTATTTCCATATGGTTGATTGTTCACACATTGGTTTGACCTCTTTCTTGCTAACAAGTCTAGATCACACGAAGAATCTAGTAGCTTGATCAACATTGGTTACTCAAATAGCCTACTCTACTGAACAGAGAGAGATAGATAATGTAAGTATGAACAGGGAAACTCAATTAAGTGGAAGCTTCACCTACTGATGTGTTCTTTTCTGCTAATTTCTGTAGACTCTGGTGGTCTAGGGAAAGTGGGGAAGGGAAATAATAACACTGACTGAGTCCCAAAACACATTCCAGAGGATGTCTGCATTTAGTCTCATCTCTGACACCTTCTCCCCACTTTAGGCAAAGAAAATTCCGTTATGAATCCTGATCCCGAGACTGAGAGATCCATTGTAGGATTATAAAACCAAAATTCTATCATATTTTCCAAGGTGAAATTCCTAAGCAGGAAAACTTAGAAGATTTTCAACTATGATGATTTGAACAACAAAGTTGGTGTTTTGTTTTTGTTTTTTGCAAAATACCCTTTCAGTTTACCAGAATATTCATCTCAGTACACCCCTCCTGTTTAAGTGAGGTTGGCCAGTATGTGTTGTTTGAGGCCGTGTTTAGGCTGAGATTTCTTATCCAAAACTGTCACTGAAAAGGAGATAATTTTAAAGTGTGTTGTGCATTCGCCATTACGGCCTCAAGTAAGGTGTTTCTAGAGCCGATGATAGCAACTAATCGCCTTGATCCTGACTGAATGTACCCAGCAGATCATTGCAGTCGGCTTGTGGCCAAATACATCTGTTCCGTTTGGCTCCTCCTTGCTGAGGTTACCTTTTATTACTTGAGATGGCTTCTGGCATCAGTTTTCCCAGGGGAAATTTCCATCAGAACTGCTGATATTTCTTAATCTCCCCATTTCCCAAGGAGGCTGGATGAATCTGAAATTTAGAAAATGAGTCATCTTCCGGCAGACTCTGCCCTGCCTGTCATCGCCACCAGCCCTGGTGGGAGCCCATTTGCTCTAGGATCTCATCACTTTGTGCCTTCCTGGCTCCCATGGATGCCACTGCTGATGGCTGAGGGAATTCAACATTGCTCTTTGTTTGGATGGAAAGTGTGAAGTAGGTGGTGTCAGTTATAACATCCCTGTATTTATGTTACATGCCCTTGATTCATCTGTGTGCTCTTTTTTGGCTGAATGAAATGTCCAGGATATCTTAAAGACAAACCCTCACTCCACCCTGGCCCTGCACAATTGTGTGCTTCCTGCTGCCATCACTTTTTAAGAGAGTTACAGCCCCACATAACTCCTCCCTTTGTAATTCCTTAAATCCCCATCAGACATTCTGTCCCGTTGATACCACCTCCTAAATGCATTTTGGGCCCATTGTTCCTCTCCACTCCCATTGGCTCTGATTAATTGTTTTTCACAAAAACGATGTTCATAGCCACATAACGTCTCCTGGACCCCAGCCTTCCTGCCTTCAGCGCATGCTAGCCCCAGCAGTCTGATAATCCAGTGTTTACAGACCCTTCTGCCTTTGCATTTGCTGTTGCTTCTGCCTGGAATGTCCCCCTCCCACCTTTTTGTTTTCTTCCAAGAAAACTCATTTTTTTTTTCGTACAAGGCTTAGCTTAAATATTACCTTATTATCACAACTTTATCCAATTCCTATAAACAGGGTTTATCCAGTAGACTCCTAAAGCAGTTTAAAATATCTCTATTATGACACTTTTTGCAGTGGATTTAAGTTTTTTATTTGTTTTTACCTGTGTCCATATCTTATTATTCTTTGTGTCTTCAGGTCATATCCTAGTGCCCCAAATAAAGTAAGCCTACACCACACAGGTGTTGAAAAGAATCCCCTGTATATAGCCACCCCACCCAGCAAATATCCCAATCATCAACTTCCCTCCATTCTAAACCTACATGTCCCTGGTTCTGTTGTTTCCAGGCCTAGATTTGGGCTCACCTAAAAAGTCCATTTATATCATTTTATTAATAATAATTTTTGTTTTAAGAGAGGATATCTTAACTCAGCAGTTTCCTGCTGCTTGGCTGGCTTTAGAAGACTCAGCTCCAGGTGAGTGAGACACCAGTGTCAGGTACAAGATTTTAGGGGGCACCGAAAAACCGGGTAATCAAGATAAATAATATTTATGCAGCATATTAGAAAATCAAAATTAATGCAAAAAATTCATAATGAGCAAAATAGCATCCTGAATAAAGGTAGGATCATTGTGAATGCAGAAGTGCAGTGCTGAGCCATACTGAAGCCTGATGCAAAAGGAAAAGTCAGCAACCACCATCTTGTCTGTATTTACAATGTTGCTATTTTGTTCATCATGGATGAACCTCTTGTTAGTCCTGGCTCTGCTCCAGAGTCTCTATCTATTAACATCTTTACTGCACCTGCTGTAGGAGAAAGTCCCCCATCCCACCCCCACCCCCACCTCTGGCAAAGTCTCCATGTCAGGTGGCTTTCTTTTTCTTCTCATGTTAGTGACCAAAGGGCTGGCTTTTAAATTTTATGAGGTGACACCTTGGACTCCTGATTCGAAGAACTCTTTAAATTGTGGTGTGTTTTAGGTTGTCTTGCTCCAAATGCATTTCTTCTCAATGTTTATCACAGTGACACGGGCTTTTTATGGCACTCTGAAGTGCTTCAGAGAAAATGGAGAACATTTTAATACTGCTGATTTACTCTTTCAGGTCTACAGTAATTTCCTTACTGCCTAATTATAAGGCTCAGTTTAATTTACTCTACACATAATGTTTACTGATGCACATATGGTGCCACATTTCAGGAAACAGTACCCAGTACAGGTATTTTTGTCATGCTGGAGCATGGAAAATTTCCTTCTTTTTTTTTCTGAGACAGAGTCTTGCTCTGTTGCCCTGGCTAGAGTGAGTGCTGTGGCGTCAGCCTAACTCACAGCAACCTCAAACTCCTGGGCTCAGGAGATCCTACTGCCTCAGCCTCCTGAGTAGCTGGGACTACAGGCATGTGCCACCATGCCTAGCTAATTTTTTCTATATATTTTTAGTTGTCCAGATAATTTCTTTCTATTTTTTTAGTAGAGACGGGGTCTTGCTCTTGCTCAGGCTGGTCTTGAACTCCTGAGCTCAAACAATCCGCCCGCCTCGGCCTCCCAGAGAGCTAGGATTGCAAACGTGAGCCACCGCGCCCGGCCTTATAGAAAAAAAAAATGTTAAGAAATTTTATCATCTAAAATAATGTCCTCCAATGAGGGGTAAAAAATCATGCCTATCCTTAACTTGAGGAAGAAGGATACAATCTCTTTAAACACTTATTTTTAAGGCCAAGTGGCGATTATGTGGTTACATGTGTGTACAGATTTTCAGTTACTCCCAAATCAGGAAGTGGGTAGAACTGGGGAAAAGAAAAGAGAGGAAGATAAAACAGCAATATCTTCTTGGCTTATTTCTCAACTATCGTTGAAAAAGAAGATATTGATTCATACAGTCTTAGAGGTGGAAGGGACCCCCAGGGTCCTCCCAGAGCAAAAGGTTTTTGTTCAGCCACTTTAAGACTCCTTCTGTTGGCCTCTGCTTTAAAGATGGGAGCTGATCCCTTCACCCAGCAGTAACTGGTACTGTTACTAGGTAAGTTAGTTGTTAGAAAATTGAGTTAAGATCAGTGATTTTGTAATTATCAACCACTGATGTTGGTTTTGTGCTCCCAAACTGATTTCTTTTCCTAAGTTTAAGTACCAGATAAAAGCTTCAGTACAGAATTCTATTTAGAGGTCTAAAGACCTACAAATAGTGACTGTTATTGCATATGAAGTCATGCCTTTGCAATCAATTGCCTTGCCTTTTCATAGCCCTGAGTGCTAAGAATGGTTAGGCTTAGGGACTGAGCAGCTGATGCCCTCTTGTCATTGACATAACTAAAATAATCAGCTCTATTGATCATCTGATCTATTACTCCTGTTTGTACCTAGTTATGGATGAAGGTCAGAAAAGTAAAGCTGTCCACTCTAACTGACATTTGTTTGGTGTTTATTCTTTCCTCGAGTCTTTATTGATGATCCTTACAATAATTCTTCAGAGAGATATTACTATCAAAAAGATTGTTTTTTAAACAGAGTAGAATATTGAAATTCCCAAAGTAGGATTTAATTTCTTACCCATATAAAGCTCATAAGTAGAGAACCCAAGTGGGCTGACTCTGAAGCCTGTCCTTTTAATGACTGTAGTTGTTAAAGTTGGTACACTTTGGTTTTAGTTTATAGCTTTTATTAAAATTCCTTAATGGGAAGAGCATAAGGTAAATATCAATTATTAATGAGTCCTGAGTTTCTCTGTAATAATGATAATAATAGGCTCCGTGTTTAATATAATCACCATTTGTTTTCCTTAAGCCCTCCATATCTGTAGCCAGCACCCCCATGCAAGGAACTGAACTGTGAATGGGATTTTGGTAATTATTTTTCTAATTAATCATAGGGGAAAAAAGTAACGGACTTTCATTTTAGCTGGAGGGATATCTGATTAAATGCGCATCAGGAGACTGGCACACTTGTCTGGCATATTCAGTGAGAAATGGTTGAACGGATTGTGCCCAAGCATTCCAGGATTAAAGGATAACCATTTGTCTCGAGGAGTTTGGGGATAAGAGTGAATTTTTTATTTGATCCAACCATAAGTGCTTGTCAGAAGTTTGGGTGATTAACCAGTCCCAGACCCATGCTCTTGCCTTCATAGTTTCTTAGTTTTTCACGAGCACATCAATCCTGTTTTAACTGTTAAGGGCAGAACTTCTATATTT
Source organism: Avahi laniger (assembly GCA_963575035.1). Classification (NCBI taxonomy): domain Eukaryota; kingdom Metazoa; phylum Chordata; class Mammalia; order Primates; family Indriidae; genus Avahi; species Avahi laniger. The sequence continues at coordinate 66,601 of CAUYSK010045648.1, read as the reverse complement.
TTATTTGATTTCTTCAGTTTCACGGAGGACCAGGCTGCCTTAAATAGCTACAGTCTAAGTTGCAAGGGTCTATAAGGGGGTGACTGAAATGCTAAAAAACCGCCTTTGGGGCAAGGCAAGCTGGGAGGTCTGGAAGATCAGAAAAGTGGGAGAGGGAGGGTGCTGAGTTGTAAGGGCAGAAAGAAGGCAGCACTAATGAACCTTGTCTGACTCTGAGCAGATTTCTCTCAGCCCCTCCTTTGAAATTCACAGGCTTAGATCAATGTGGCCCTGAGGCTATATGTATAGTTGCCGAAATAACTAGTTGAAAGGGGATAACTTGTGACTGATCAACTAGGCATTGTGTCTGTATATTACCATGGCAACCAGCTGGCCTGCTGCTCTTTGGGTCCAATCTCTGTGTGTTTGGGCAGTCTGTGGAAGTGCCCTTGATACTGTTGCCAAATTAGGGGGAAATGTCAGAATTGGGTCCAGTCCAGGTCAGAACACCTATGTCAAGCAGGCCAGGCAACCAAACCAGATACCTTTCTGATCCACAGAATTTTTAGGAAAAGCTAACAATTTCTACTCTTTCATTTCACTTTTCCTTGTCCTTCCTTGTCTCAGCGCTTCTACTAGAAAAGGAATTGCTTAGGGAGCACTGGAATAACCTATGTTTTCTAACAGAATATGAGGCAAAGAAAGAAACAAAAGTCAACTTGGTCAAATAAAACCAGTCAAACTGATCACTTGGGGGCTCTTGGAGGCCATCTTTGGCCTCCTCTATTCTCTTCTTAAGCAGGTAGCCTCTAGGCACAGCAGATGCTCAGTTATAAGTGAGCAGTAGGTGAACGGAGCTTGAAATAGCCAGGGATGGCAGTAGCAACTTATGGACAGAGTGAGTGGGATATAAGACTAAAATTCACTGATGAAACCATCTAAAACAAACACAGGCAAACTACTGCCTATGTCCCAAATCCTGCCCTCTGCCTGCTATCATCAAGTTGTATTGACTGCTTTGTGCTACAACTACAGGGTTGAGTAGTTGTGGCAGAGGCTGACAGGCCCACAAAGGCCAAAATCTCTACTATCTGGCCCTTTACAGGAAGTCTGCCAACCCCTGATTTAGAAGTAAATCTAGTTTCCAAACTTCTAGTGTCTGCTAACAAAGTAAATAAATACAATAAAATAGAAGTACATTTAGCTTGAGATAAAACAAATGTGGTGTAAGAGTCCAAATTCCCTGAAAAGCTAAAGGAACTTCAATTGGACTCTGTCTCCTGCCTTTCCCTTAAATAGTGACAGCTCCAGTCATTTTATAGAATATCTACAAACTTTGGAATGTGGTACAATCATTGGGTTTCTGGCTGAAATGATGTACCTCTAGGGAGAAATTCAACAGCTGTTGGAAATGCAATGCTGTGCAGTAGTTAAAGACGGGAAGTGAGAAAGTATAGCACACAGCAGCAGAACTCTGGAGAGAGAAGGTAGCTTAGAGGCACACAGTTATTCATAATTGCAGGAAAGCAGAGGAGTGTGGTGAATGGTTTTCTGTTTTAGAAAGCGTGATGAACTTCTTAATAGCCACAAATGGCCAGAAGCTTCAGAGGTACATTTATCAGTGATATCTGTACCAAGAAGTAAGTTTCCATCATTCCTCTTCCCTTATCCAACAGCATCTTATCCGCCCAAGTTACCCATCCTGGTCATGTTAGCTGAGATGTCGCTCATCTGATACCTGGAGTGGGAACTGGTGAGTTTTGGCTGGGTTCTTCCCAGGGGCTCTTGTGTTTACTGGGGTTTCTTCTAAGACCCACAGGACTCGTGCTGTAATGTGGAATGGTGGGAAATGTGGAAGCATGGGGCCAGATGATTCTCCCTGGTACAGATCCTACCACACCGTGGCAACTGCGTAGGATTGGCTCTTTCTAAAAGAAATGATGGTTTTAGACAGTTCTTCTTCTCCATGCCTTGCTTTGCGTTCTTTAACTATATACTTTGTATAGGCTTCTGCTGTTAGCCTGTCAACAAATCTATCCATTTAATAATTGCCAATGCAATTGTGAGGGGATTAAATTACTTTTCGAGCAACGTTTTATGAGCTTCATAAAGGTTCTTGCTGGGGTGAGGTTATCCTGTCACTGATGCAACTTTTGACTTTCTCACACTGGATTCACGTAGCTTGTACCCATTCACTGCCAGTTAATCAATGGCATATGTTAGATACTCAGAATGAAATATCCAGACATCTGATCTTAGGTCCCTTTTTTGTTGTAAGAAATGCTGGATGGGACATAAGGTTTGGAGCAAGTGGTTATCTAGGTATCGGAGTGAAGGATTGAAAAAAAGGTGACCTTCGTCCAGTTAGGATTTGTGAACTTGAACAGCTGGGGCCATAAACACATGGACCTTAAGTAAAATAGCACTATTGTTGATATCAGAAGACCTGACTCTGACTATAAGCAACCAGAGGATCCTCCCTTTCTTCACCAAAACAACACAGATAATGATGCTCACCCTGCAAACTGCACCCCTCACCCACATCATGACATTATAAAGAAGGTCAAATGAAATAATGTCTCAAAAAGTTCTCTGCAAGCTATAAAAACAGGACATGCACAGGATTATTATTAAAGGAAATAAGCAGTCGGAAACCAAGTAGACCATCCAAACATGCAGAAGAAAATGGGCTTGCTTTTTGGTCTGGGTTAAGGGATCTGAGCAAGGTAGTTATATTACCAGTGTCTTTTCCACCTTCACCCATGCCACCTAAAATCCCGCCCTTTTGAATGCCACCTCTTCTGGGCTAAGTTAGAAACTGAGTCATTGAAAGAGTGCCTGTCCTGATGGAGGGGTGGAAAAATTGTGAGAGAACCTTTAAGTGAGAAAGAAAGAAATAATATGATATGAAGGAAACATAGAAAAATTGGACTTTTTTACAGCGTCCCCTAGGCCAATCTCCAACACTTTCAACAAGAACAACTCATGCTTGCCTCTAAGCAGCATCATTTCTGAGGCAAGTCAAGCATGTATGAGGTCATGTTGATCACCATAGCTCAGTTAGTAATTGGGAACTGAGACCGTGGAAGAGTTTTCAGCAATAAGTTAGAGCAGATAGCTTGTCTTGTTTTTCTGTGTGTCCCTGGCCAGTGCTTCATCCACCAAGAACTCCTCGAATGCTAGAGTAAAAGGAATAAATGAGTGAACATCAGTCACTGAGTAAAGAGGAACAAAACAAGTAAGAGATAAAGCATATTTTCTTTCTGAGGACTTCTTATTTCTCTTATAATAAGGCCCCTGCCTCCTTAGAGCTAATTGCATTGATATCTACACCATCATATTTTTGTGCATTTGCTCTCATTTCTTTGGCATAAAACTTAAATATCCTTAATAAAAGTGTGGCATTTGTGTAGATTTTTCTTTGTAAATCCATTTTTTCCCTTGAGATCAGAAAGAGATTTTGAAACATACAGTTGAAGGCAAATAATTAGAGGATCTCTTTTAGTTTTTCAATACGAAATATCTCTCTGTTAAAAAGAATTGCAGAGGTGTTTTTCATTGAGTAGATTAAAATGGGACACATAGCCTTCAAAGTCTCAAGCAAGTTTAAGCTTCTGCAATTCTAGTTGGCTGGACAGAGCCATTTTTTCTTGAACTGTGTTTTTCAGAGAACTGTTTCATATTCATCAAATAGTTGCGGGTTTTTAGACTTTTTGCAAAACACTTTGGCAGTATTGAATATGGCTCAATATAAGTCATATACTCCTCAAATCCTACCCCATGGAGAGACAACTTTGGGGCATTTTCGAGACAGGTTCTTCTTCCTTTTGAGCTTGTGAGTTAAACTTTGCCTCTCCTTTCATGATTCTGCCCTCCCATGAAATAAGCAAGTGGGTTATTAGAATAGGTATGATCCATCGACTGCATTCCTTTTGGTTTGCTGAAGAAAATGTAGTTATTTACATTGATGAATAGCCTTAATTTGGTAAAATAGACTGGTAGTGCTGAGCTAATACCTTTAAATGTCTTGTCTTATGCAATTACTATTCCTTTGTCACACATACATTTAAGCCGTTGGAAGAAAGCCTTGCGTTCTTGACTCCTGTCAGACTTAACAAATGATTTTGTCAAGTCATTCCTTTCTGCTCTGGTTGATTGATAGCTAAATTTTGGTCTTCTAGCTTATGTAAAAAGTGTTAACTATGCCTTTCAGCTTGTAGGCAAGGGCATTTAAACTATTCTAATAGTCAATTTACAGAGGAATTACATTGCCTGTTTACTGGAGGGGTCAAAAAATGTGCCCCTGTTCATCAGGGACACAAATCACAGGGCCCATGAGCTAATGAAGGCAGTATTTATGAGTTCCTGAACTTGCTGGCTGATACTAAGTTCAAGGTGTCCTGGTCCTGGCTGCTGAGGACTCTGGCTCCCCACTTTTGAATGTTCTGTGCTTATGGGCTACGTAATAGATGTCTTTATGATGGACATGGTTTGATCCTAATACTCTTAAGAATGAGAATAAAAAATAGAATGCTAGATTGTCACAGTACCAACCTGCATTTGCAGCTTTCAAAGATTTTTCTATAATAAGGCAAATCCCTGCTCACCCCTGCTACTGCTTGGCTTATGGATTTCCATACATACCATAATTAACATATCAAAGCATGGAAAATGGATCCCAATCTTTCCTGGGAGGAGTCTCACATCCCTTGGCTTGAACCCAGTCAGAATCCTAAGAAACATACTTTATTAAGCATCTCACAATTTACTATTTAAAAACACTTTGACTCATAAGTTATAAGATGGTTACATAAAACAAGTATAACCCATCAAATATATTTTTGAAGTACTCATATCTTGATCCACGAATTATCCATTTTTTTTTTCTGGATTCCTAAAATCTCAGGAAATCACAGAGTGTCATAGTGAGTATCCGGGAGATTCCTTTCTACTCCTGGAGTGGGGGATTCATGAGGAGTCAGAGCCGCTTCTGTCTCTAGTGGGATCCCTGATTCCTTCCTAGGGTGTCCATCTGCCACTGGGTCTGTTCTTCCATGCTCTCTACTGGGGGTTTTCTTCTTTTTGGTCCTAATATCTCAAGTGTGGAGAAGAGGGGAGCCTCTAGAGTCCTTTGTGCACTTCATTCATCATTCAAGAATCACATTTGTCCCTGGAACTTTCTCCACGACCATCATCTATACCATTGTTTTTGGTCAATAATATACATAAAGCTGGCACAAAATAGATGTATAAGAGGTTGTGTACATTAGCAGTTCAGAGCATGAACTCTGGGGCAAGGCAACCTGGGTTCAAATCCTGCCACTGCCTCTTGCTAGGTTTGTGAATGTGGGCAAGTGTCTTAATTCTGTTGCCTCAGTTTCCTTAACTAAAAAACAGAGGAAACACTAGCTGGCATTTCTGAGAGAAATAAGTGAGTTATCCTAATGGTTCAGAATAGTGCCTGGCATAAAATAAGCACTGCATGAAGACGGTTAATATGAAACATTAATTTTCTCCCATACTTTCCTGTACTCTCCTCACTCCCTCTCTTCCATGTCTCACTGCTGCAGTGGCCTCTGCTTTTTTCATATACTCTCCATCTCACCAACCTCCCTTTTGCTTTCTTACACTGAACCTAGCAATTGTAGGCTCTGTTTTCAGCTAACATTTTTGCCCATAGCAAGTCAAGCTGCTGTCCCTGCTGGGTGGAGGCCATCTGGAGCACTCCTTGGGACCCTGACATGACATTTCACTGCCTCTTCTCATGAAGGCAACTGCCCTTGCCTATTGTGGAGGGAAAAGAGGAATTTGACACAGACCTGTGTGTGCTTGGGCAGAAAATGCAATCAACAGAAGGGACTAAGCAGCTGCTCCCGTCCTTCAGGATGGGCCCGTCGACACTTCTCTGTCCTAGTCCCCATGACTTGTCTCTTTGGTGTAGTTTTTTACTAAAGAGTTTGTTTTATCTATAAATATGAAAAAGTACAGCTGTGATATTCTTAAACATAGCTCATGGCTGTATAATAGAACACGCGGGACATGTAACATGTTAACATATAGAACACGTGGAGCAGACTACTGTTCATTCAGTGCATTTGGCCAAAGAACTTAATTGGAATGACACCAAATAAGTCAGTTGATTGATGAGAAATTTATTTTTAAGACGTCTCTGTCACCTCACGAAAAAGGTGATTTGACAATCACAAAAACTTAATGCTAGTTAAATAAGTATATTATATTTTCAGTTATCTATTGCCATACAGTGTAGTATAACAGCAAATCAGAGGTATACAGTGATAGCATTTACAGCTCACTAGTCTGAAGTGGTCACCTTGGCCTGGCCCTCTAATGGGTCTGGGCTCAGTTGCCCTTGACTGATCTGGGATGGCCTTGAAGTGACTCAGTTGTGTTCAATATGCTTGCCACTCCTCTCCTGGGACAAACTGTCTAGACTGGCATGTCCTTCTCATGGGGATGGGAGAGAGCAAGAGTAAGCAAGCCCAATGGTGAATGGACCTTCCAAACCTCCACATACATCATGGTGGCCAACATTCATTGGCCCTACACATGCCACATGGCCAAGCCCAGGGTCATCGAGGGGGGGCACTGCAGAGTTACCTGGCAGTGAGCCTGGATATGAGGAAAGGTGACGAATGGGGACATTAATGCAACAAATCTATTACAATTACCTGAGTTTGCCTCAGTGCTTCGCATCCATCAGTGAGACATGTTGCTAATTCTCATACTGACTGTATCAGCACTCCCAGAGGAAAAGTCTGGAGGGCAAAGACTGTTAATCTGCCCATACATAAGTATTACCAATGATGACAGTTTTACTTTTAATTGATCCAGCAGGCCTGCTTTTTGTGGGAGTTGGATGGGATGGGTGAAGAAAAGCATCAAGTGTCTGATAAAGTATTTTTTATTTTTAAAGGTAATTGGTTGCATTAAGGAGAGATGCTAGTATCCCAATTAAAATAATTTTGCTTCATGCAAGATAGTGCCATCAAGATAATGACCAAAGAATTTTGTATTTCTCTCATAAAGAAAACAAATTAAAAATCATTATTATTCTCTTAAATGTCTTCCTCATGCTTCATAGATGTGCCTCTGGTCCCCCCCACTAACCCCAGCCCCAGCCTAAACAATGAACAGTGCCTTCATTACCAGTGGACTGTGTACAGTGGTGGCACCTTGGCTTATTAAAGTGGCTTTGGGTGGATCACTACACTGACTAATTACCCTAATTGACCTTCAGATTGGCTAAAATTTGCCTGACTTAACAAAGCTCAATTCTTGTCAAGCTCCCTAGGCTGGATGGCTTCTGGCTCAATCACTTTTTGCTTTGATTTTTCATTTTTAATAACAATTATACCACACAGCTAAAGGAAATACGATAAAATACGTGACTAATCATGAAGAGCCTTGAGCAGCTGTATTCATGGAAGGATTTAAGGCTTCAGATTTTTGAGCCTGTTTGAAATCACCCTCTTCCCCCAAATTTGACCTTGGCTGGTATGTCTTACCTCATAGTAGTGAATGCTAATACTATTATTCTTAAAAGATTTTTCTAAACATATGTCCAAATGACAGGACAGACATTAAATGGTCAGGCATTTACTAAATATCATTAACCCAGCCTAGACTTGAGTGTTAACTTTTATTTCTGAAGTGAAGATGGTACTGAGTTGCTCTGATACATAGACAATTCTGCCTAAAAACTGACATGCAAAAAGCTTCAATTGCAGGGAACCTTCAGCAAAGAAAGCAAGCTTTCTTCCTTAAGGATAAATGGGATTGATTAGTAGTAGCTGCTTGGAGTGCTGTGTTGAGAAGGATCATGAAGTAGTATTTGAGCTCAGCATAAAAGAATGTTGTAATCGATTAATCATGTCTGCTGTGGGCATGGAAGGGAAGAGTTATGGCATACTTGTCATTCTTATTCTAGTTCATAGTTTCTGATCTTGTTCTTTTTAGATAACTCTTCACCTTTTAGTTATTTCTTAGAAATGCATTTCTATTTTTTTTTCCAACTTCCACCCATGCTTGAGTCCCTGAATTAGTCTTCTGCCGGATCTATGCTTTACTGGCCATTTTTTGGTTTTGGGTCAGTATCTGAGTTCCTTTTCTGTGTTTGGGGAATTCCTCATTCTATAAATCTTGGTATAAGAAACTAAAAGGTCCAGAACACTTGTTTTCACAAGATAGTTTCTTCCCAGCACCTCCCTCCTGTACTCTTGCAACTATTATAGTTGTGGACACATGACCCAGAGTTTTGGTCTCTACTTCATCCAGATAACAATCAGGTGACTCTGTCTCAGACTTTGAATCAAAAGCTATAGACACAAAGACACAGGATATCTTAACATTTCTGAGTTCTGTCCATTTTGGAAACTAATAGGCAATTTTTCCCCTTAAATCAGCTAGAATTAGTTTCTAATGCTTGAGACTAAGAACTTGACTGATGTTAATAGGTCTTCTAGGGATATGTTCTTGAAACTTTATCATGTGAAGGAATCACCTAGGTGTCTTATTAAAATGCAGATTCTGATTAAAATGCAGGTCTGGGTGGGGCCTGGGGTTTTCACATTTCTAATAAACTCCCAGGAAATGGCTCTCATGATGCCAGCTTGTGGCCGTCTATGTATATACACGCATATACACATATACATATACACACAATGATTATGAAATTCTACCCTATTAGCAATTTTGAAATATACAATGCATTATTAGGATATGGTTTTCAATATATACATGTATTCAAGAAATTTTTCATCAATTACAATTTTCAGTATTCATTTTTGTTTTTATTTTTTTTCAAGGACCCGTGGGAAACATATATTGAATTTTCTTTGCCTATATTCAATATTTATCATTCTTTCACAAAATTTTTTTAGCTCTTCTTTAAAAAATTTTTTTGGATTTAAAAATTTTCCTTCTTTTCTCCTTTTGTTTCTCTTAAGATATTTGCTGTTGTGTTTATTCATTCTTGTTTAGTGTTGGTTATGAAATTATTTTTCTTTCATTTATAATTCTTTCTTAGTTTCATGACCTAATTCTTCAGTTTTTTTCTCATTCTAATTTGTGTTGTTCTTTCATATCTTATATCATTTTCTTAATGTCTTTTGTTTTATTTGGAATGGTAGCTTACAGCTTTAATCTATTTTATAAGCATATCTTTCAAAAATGCTTTCAGTGTGGGTAGTGATGATATATGCCTTATTCTCATTTTTCTTACAATAATTTTGTATGAGATTTGACCTCAATGTTTAAGTTGCTCATTTTTGTGAATATTATCTTCCTGGAGGTTTAGAAAGAGGCTTGATGCAGATAGCTTTTCTAGCTTCTCAGAGCTCTCACTTCTGTTACTTTTGTGTGGTGTTAAGAAGTATGGTGGCTTGGTTGGTGAGAAAGCCTGGCTCTGCTCGTCACCCCCACTTTATCTTGACCTTCTCTTTCTTTTGTCTCTGTTGTCCTTGTCAATTCAATTTTGGTTACACTTTCAATAGTTTCTCCTCTGTCTGGGGCCCTGTCATGGAAGAGCCATGGCAGGTCAGTTTCAAGTGTTCACTGCACTATCTCCTGCAGACCTTCTTACCCCAGGCTCTGCCCCTTGTTACCTTATGATTGCAGACATAAAAAATTAAATAACTTTTTGAAGTTCCAGCTTCTGCACTTGAAGAAATGGTTTTAGAACAGTTCCTTTCTCATAGTGTTGTTATAGGAATAAAATGATTTAATGTGTAAAGATACTAGCTGAGTATTTGACGCATTGTATATACCCCCAAAATATGAGCTCACCAATAACCCACATTATTCCCAGGCAGTAATTTAATACATTTTGCCAAATAAGTAATGTTAACTTTCCATAGACTTTATTATATTTTAGGTGATAAAATGTCAACCTAATTCAGAGTTAAACCAAACTAAGTTATATGTACATGTGAACATACATTATGGTAATTAGTGTAAACAGGAATTGAGATATTTGTTCACAGTTCTTCTTCTGACCAATAACAAATATCAAAAATGAGTGGATTAGTAAAATATGGTATATGTATACAATGGAATACTATTCAATTACAAAAAACAATAGTAATCTAGCACCTCTTATATTATCCTGGATAGAGCTTGAGCCCATCCTCCGAAGCGAGGTATCACAAGAATGGAAGAATAAGCACCACATGTACTCACCATCAAATTGGCACTAATGGATCAACACTAAGGTGCTCACATGGTAGTAATATTCATTGGGGGTTGGAGGGTCAGTGTGGGTAAATTTTACAACTAATGAATGTGGTGAGCATTGTATGGGGGAAGGGCACGCCTCTAATCTTGGCTTGGGTGAGGCAAAGTCATGCATATAACCAAAATGTTTGTACCCCCATAATATCCCAAAATAGAAAACAAAGAAATTTGCCTGAATACTTCTGGATAAATGTATTTATTTGGAAAACATACAGGTTGTTTATCATCTTCTTTTATGTTTATTTTTACTTATATCCCATATACATTCAGACAATTATGAACAAAGCAGCACTAAGGTGATTGTTCAGGGACAGTTTCATTTTATTTTCACGTAGCCCTGCTTCCTATTTTCACAATGTGGAAATGATGTGTACTTATGCATTGTTAGAAGATTTGGATTTGTTTATTCTTATTTACCTTGAAGAATAACTAAGTATTTCATTCTGGAACCTAACAGCTATGTTATCATTGCACCTGGAGAGAGGCATTTTTGAGATTGTTAGATGTTTCATGTTTCTGTTTCTATCAAGTATAAACAATGGATCTAGAAAGTAGCAGACTGCACAGTGGTAAAGTTTTAGAGGTGCCTTCGAGACTCAGATCTTTATTCAAAGTTCTCCCCATTTCTGCTTGATGCCTGGATTTCTCCTTTTCTCAAGATCCTGAGTTCTTGAACTATATCATGATTCAAAACCTCTGTGTTAATGAAGGATGAGTACACACCTTTGATAGGAGAGGGCTTAGAGTGCATTGAGCTACAGGCCATATATGTAACTTTCTAGATGACATATAATACATTCAATTCACAGGCATCCATTAATCATTGCTCTTTGTTTTCCTTTGATATGATAAGTTCTGGGAAAATTAACAAGAGTTAAACATTATTTGCATGGATAATGAAAGCTAAAAAATAGTTTAGAAAAAATGGGCAATTCTCCTATCCCTTAATTGTGTGCTGTTTTTTTGTTTTTGTTTTACCTGTAGCTTCGGAAAGCAGTGATGGATCACATATCTGATTCTTTCTTGGAAACCAACGTCCCTTTGCTAGTTCTCATTGAGGCTGCAAAGAGTGGGAATGAAAAGGAAGTGAAAGAATATGCCCAGGTTTTCCGTGAACATGCCAACAAACTGGTGGAGGTAAGTCAGGCGAGGTCTGAATTTATCAACGGGTATAATCTTTACATGTGGCTCTTGGAATTTCAGTAGAGAGCTATTCTATGGTTTTCCTGGAGAAATACAGTTCTGGAATCTTCCTTTTCTTTACCTCCTTAATACTTCACCCCTTTCAAAGGAAAGAGGTTATCAGTAATCTCTTTTCTCTCTGTCCCACAACTCTAAGCATGCTCTGAAACATAGCTGCCAATTTTCCTGAGCAATAAGTAGAGGCTGAAACTGGGGAAGCAGAAGGGATACTCCAAAGCATTGATTTTTGCGAGTAAATTAAAACTGCCAAATGGAAACCTAGAACACCGTTCCCTTTTCTTCCTCCTCAAAGCCCTGTCCACTCCACCCACTGCAGCCTAGATTAGCTGGCCACACTGGAAACTTGTGAAAAAAAAAAAATCCCACTTCCCTCAAAAAGATGTTTGAACACCTGGTGAAAGATTTTGGGGGCAGTACAAGGGTAAGTTCAGGATTCATAAGTATAATTTATGTGTTAGAGGTGCTGTGAGAGTTGCTTTATAAATGCAAAATTGTACTATGTCATATTGAAACAAAATATTGTACAAGGGACATGATAACTAGGCTGCCTAAATTTAGGAGCTGAAAACCAACAGCTTGGCAAAGGTGGGATTAGTGATGTGGGACTAAACAGAAAATAGAGATGTTACGCAAGAAATGTGTGTGCTAGAGAAAAAGAGCCCAGGTGGGGTGAGGAACCTGGAAAATATAGGAAACGGCTATTAGGGCCACGTCTAAACTTTTGTAGTCTCTGAGCACTTAACCCTACCACCACTACCATTGTGGTACATCCCACTTTAACTCATAATAAAATAAAATCACTCAAAATGATTGGGGAAGCAGAAGGGACACTCCAAAACATTGATTTTTGGGAGTAAATTAAAACTGCCAAATGGAAACCTAGAACACTGTTCCCTTTTCTTCCTCCTCAAACCCCTGTCCACTCCACGCACTGCAGCCGACATAAATGCAAGCTTGAAGGAAAATAAGTTCTTTTTTTGTTTTCTTTGAATAGCAAAGTTAACTTCTTTGTAAGTTCATAGAATATAAAATCCTCTGTATTTTTCTTGGAGTGGGTGATGGGAGTGGTGCTTAATTTAGTTGCTCTCTAATCACCTGCTTAGTTTGTTCTTGGGTTAATCCCACACTGCTGCTGCCTCTGGAGCTAAAAACACCCAGCCAACAGGAAGTCCTACCTCAAGCCCCTGTTTTTTAGGACACAGGCTGAGTCATCACCCATGACAGCAGTCAGCAAGTTCTATGGGCAATAACCTAGGCCACCTTAATGGAACCTCTGAACTTCCTGTCACAACCCCAGCATCTGCAGACAACACCAGCTTACAGCCAAAAATAGGATAACACTCTCAGTATCAAGCCAGTCTTTCTATCTGTGTCCCCATGTACGAGACAAGTACCCCATGACCTCTCACCTTCCACTCACTGAGAATTCACCTGGCTATGAAGGAATCTAAAATCTTTCCAAGGTTAACCTTGGGATCCCTGGCTGCTTCCATGTTTGGAGGAGGAGAAGATGGAGAAGGAGGGGGAAATCGGAGGCAGGAGGAAGCGGAAGAAGAGAAAGGAAAAGAAATAATGCTAAATGCGAGTTACAAGTTTAAATTTTCACAGGTAATAAAATAATGTTAGTACACAAATATATTGCCCCATCTGTGTAATTACAATATTTACAAGATAATTTTAGAATTTATAGAAAATATTAGTTAATAGTATGTTGAAGGAACTGTGGATGAAGAAAGGGACATGAATTTGAAATCACATGATAAACATATCCTACTTTAAGTCCTGCCAAGATCTTTCGGTAACGCTGTGTGTAGCCTCCTTTGCAGATCATATCTGAAGCTCAAACTTGGCACCCTGTGCAAATGTGTAAGACCAGGGCTGAAGTGCCATCTTTTCCACTCATCTCCCTTCTCCTGTGGTAGACCCTGGACACACACACCATTTCCCCTCATCCTGTCCTTAGGTTCCACTATAGGTGAATCTGGCTGCTGTAGTGATTCTTGATCCTCAACTTGTGGCAGAAGCAGAAAGCCCAGGTCAGTCACAGCTCCACACTTCAGAAGATTCTGGCTTTGCCTTCCTCTGGTATTCCCTTTATTACTCCTGGGTGGCACCGCGGCCAGCTGCCTTTTAATGTCCTGATGGCCAGGAGATGCAGGGGCTATTGTGTGCACTGGCCTCTGTTTGACTGGAGAACTGGAATCTAAAGAATTACTGTGGTTTATGTCCTTCAAACAAGTTCTACATCACTGATGCAAATATGCAAAAAAACTTAAAGCACCGGGCTGAATGTTACCCTTTTTCTAGTTTTGAAAAGTGTTTGTGTAAACTTGGACACCTTTTTAGGCCTTAGTTTTTGTGTCTATAATATAAAAAAATTTGATTGGTATATCGATTTTATGTCCATTGACCTCGATAAATTCACGTACTAATTCTAAAAATTTGACTGTTTCCTTTTGGATTTTCTATGTACACAGTCATGTGCCTACAAATTATGCAAGTTGTATGTCTTCTTTCCTAGTCCTTATGCTTTGTTTTTTCCTTACGTTATTGTGCTGGCTAGGATCTCCAGCACAATATTGTCGTAGTATATATGTTTTTGTTATTTCCAGATCTCAGGGGGAAAATTTCAATACTTTACCATTATCTGCTCTAGATTTCTTGAAGATACATTTATTAGATCAAGTCATTTCTATTACTTATTTGCTAAAAGAGTTTTTTTAAAAATAAGTATGATTAAGTATAGAATTGCATCAAATGTTATTTCTATAGATGTTGAAACAATTATATTTCTTGCCTCCTTTATTTTCCTTCAGAGGTGCTGGCATCAAAGTCACACGTTCTCTCTAAAAAATAAGTTGGAAATTACTTTCCATTTTTTTTTTTTTGGAATTGCAAGTATATGATTAGCATTATTTATTTTTTAAATATTTGGATAAATTTACTGATAAAGCAGTGTGAGCCTGCAGATGAATTTGAGGAAAGATTTATAACCACAAGAATATTTAAATATTTTATTTCTTTATGAGTCAGCTTTGTTTAGTTGTCGTCTAGGAATTTATCATTTCATTTACTTTTCTAATTTATTGACATAGATATCTTGTATAATATACTTATGATTTTTGTTTAATATGTGGGACTCTACATTGCTGTCTCTTTTGTGTACACTCATCTTAGCACTATTAATAATTAGCACCTTTTTCTCTTTTTTCTTGATTAGTTTTGCCAGTGGTTTATCAATTTAATAGTATTTTCTAAAAAATAAAATTTTTCATCTTTGTAGATTTCGTTTGTATTCTATTTTATTTATTTCTGCTCTTATCTTTATAGTTCTTTTTGCTTTCTTCCAGTATAACTTAATGTTCTTTTTCTAACTTATTGAAATGGATAATCATGTCATTAATTTCTAGCCTGTCTTATTTTAGTACTATCCGCATTTAAGGATATAAATTTCTCTCTAAGCTATGCTTAAGTCTGGTTATTTTCTACTGTCCTAATTTTTAGATCACTCATCCATCTGTGTCCAGTATACTTGAAACTTACCTACTGAGTTCTATTTTTTTTTCCCAAAAATTTCTAATTGATTCTTCCTTTTAAAATTGATTCCAGTTCTCTAATAAAATTCATTATCAGGTCATCTCCTTTAAAACATATTAATTACAGGTTACTTAAAAAGTCTAAATCAAAGAACTTCAGTATTTGGATCAACTTCGTTTCTGTTTTATGATAGCCCCACAGATGGTAACTACCCCCACACACCCAAAATGGGCTTGAATGTTAATACTGATGAGGCAACACATCCACCAAGAGGATATAAACAGGTTTATTACTCACATATTGGGACTTCCAGGGGCAGGAGAATGGGCACTCAAGCTTGTCCACAATGATTTGTGCAAAGAGAAGAATGAGTGGCTTTAGTTTTTATCATATTAGGATGTATGTCTGGGGTCAGAATTTCCACGTTGGGGCCAGGATTTGAATGATTTGAACTTTCCAAGTAGCACCCAAAAAAGGTGGGTTTTCTTATCAGCTTGCACGTTTGTGGGACAAGAGGGAAATGGGGGAAGAGTAGGGTTTAAAAACTGTCAGCAAACATTCAAGATAAAGTAAGACTATTAACTACAATCCATCCCCAGTGTTTGACTCATGGGTGGAATGTGGCACGTTTTATTTGCTTGAATTTAGGCTTGTTTTAATAAACTCTCACGGGATTCTATGAGGCTTTCAAAATGGAGACAGGTCTGTTTTTATTATTTGATTTTTCCTCAGTTATGTTTTTTGATGTGCCAGGTAATCTGGGATTGAATGAGAAACACTTGCGTGGAGAAATGTAGAGTCTGGATAATGTTTTCTTCTTCCAGAGAGGATTCACCTTACTTTCTGTTGGGCAGCAGAGAGGCCGACCACCTCAGTACAATCAAAGCTTCAAGCGACTTGAGGCTAGTTTGTAGTCTTTCTAAGTCTAGTCTCCCCTTCTTTTACCACAGTCCTGCAGACTAATCTTCCTCAGACTCAGTTGTGTTACTTAGGATCTATTTCATTAATGGTTTCCCTATACTATGCAACCATTAGAAACTTTGCTTTCCTTTTTGGATGGTCTCAATAATTTGCTTGTTTTTTTTTTTTAAATTCTTTAATTTTTTTTATTTCAGCATATTAAGGAGGTACAAATGTTTAGGTTACATATATTGCCTTTGCCCCACCGGAATCAGAGCTTCAAGCGTGTTGATCTCCCAGATGGTACCCAATGCACCCATTAGGTGTGTATATACTCATCCCCTTCTCCCCCCTCCCATCTGCCCAACACCCAATGAAAGTTTTTACTTTTGTGGCAGCTCTCCCATGCTTTCAAGCAAATTATTTTTATTGTGTATTTCTAGTGATTCTCAGCAGGAGAGTGGGTGTCTTATAGGTCACTCCATCATGTCTAGAAGTACAAATCCCTGAGAGAGTTGATTTAGATAAGTTTATGGTGTTTTTTTAAATTGTTTTTATTGTTAGTATTTTTAGTCAGAGATCTCTTCATTCAATAGAAATTTTAGGCTTCCATATCTCAAATAAGTATGCAAGTCAATAAAAACGATTTTGACTCAATTGAAATAATGAGCTCAGAGCCCTTGCCTACTTCCTGCAATTCTCTGACTTAGGGCATCATCTCCCCACCGAACACATCCTTACAATCCTTCCCAGCACTCATTTGATCTCCGTTTGAGAACCCCTGATGGGTCTCTTAAATCATATAAGAATAATTCAGAAAATTTTGAATTAAGAATGCATTAATACATGAAATAACCAATTTATGATTCGATGACAGTTTTAGTCTGTCAACATTTCTTGACTATTGAGTTTCATTATATAGCGTATTCAGTTTTTCATCTATTTTTATGTTTTTTCCTTACATTTGTGTGCTGTTTTTTTCTCAGTTTGGTAGTTGATGTTTACAGAAATTGACGCTGAAGTGAATGGGCCCTGTTACAGCCTATTACACAATTTTGTGGTCCTTAGAAAATCCTCAGCAAGGATAGTTTTAGTGAAAATAAAATATTAATAAAATGTTAATAGGAAAAAATTATTTGGCTTTTCATAAATGTCTTAACAAGTGAAATTTTGAGAGTTTTTTTTTGGGGGGTGGGGGATGGTTTTCTCCATGATATTTGTAACATTTAATAAAAATGAGGTAAACTTGCATCAGGGTATGTTGATTAGGAGAATTTAACAGGTCAGTATGATGCTTTGTGATCTATAATGTCAGCCACTATAAGGAGTACCACCTGTAGAACTTAATAAAATAAATATTAGTACTAATAATTTTCCCTCTTCTTCAGAATCCAGCTAACTCAGCCCTTCTGGGGGTTAGTTAAGGACTTTAGAGTGTTGTAGCTCATTTCCAAGCCTCTTGGAGAAATGGAATGCAAATTATGGCAACTCTGTAGCAAAGTACTATGGTCAGGGTAGGGGTGTAGTGGATGTAAATTGGGGGGCAAAATATGCATTACGGCAATGAAAATAAAAGCTCATCTTGAAAATAAGATGCAAGATCAGTACAGCTGTTTTGAGCCACCAAACTTGTTTTATTTCTTCCATTGCTTAGCTACTCAGTCAACCTGCCTTTTCTTCCTGCTCCCTCATCTCTACCACATACACCCTAGTGCAAGCCACACACTATTGTGTGGGGATCTACAGTGGCCCCCGAAAGGCCTGTTTCATCTGCCTGACCCTCTTCAGTCCCTTCTACATACGGCAGTGAGAGAAGACTTCTAAAAATGAAAAATGAATCATGCCATTTCTCTGCCTTAGACCATTCAGAGACTTCTTTTCCTCAGGTAAGGAAGCCTTCAGGGCTTGCTTTAACCTCTTCTGTCTCAAGGCTCCCCTTCCTTCCACCTCCCTCTTTTTCCAAGGCATGGGTCATGGTCACAGAAGGGATCATTCAATCTTTCCCTTGTTGAATGTGCCATGCTCCCTCCCACCTTAGACCTAGACTGTGTTGTCTGTTTTTTAATACACCCCCTTCTTTATCCCTCTCTGTCAGTTCTAGTCATTGTTCAGCTTTCAACCTGAACATCCTGTCCACGAGTGGGATTAGTTCCCTGTGTTTTTCACTCTCAAGGCATCTATCCCATTTACTTTAGGATTGCACCGGTAGAGGTCTGCCACTATATGCTATTTCTCCTGCTAGCTTACCAATTCCTTTAGGGAAAAGACCATGTGTAATTGATTCCTAACTACACCCCAGCATCTAGCCGAGTGCTTAGCATGTAGCAGGTATTCAATAAATAGGTGATGCCTAAAGAATGAATAAAATAACAAATGTAGCCAGCAATGTTGCCAACTTTTTGGCACCTAAAGTAATATATTCTAATAATAACACAACTACAGGACCCTATGTGTCACCTTAGAGATCAGCAGTAAAGAGGCATTGTGCCTATTTAATTCTCTAATTTACTACCAAGGAGGAATTTCAAATCTGAGATGAATTAAAGTGGAGAAATCCCATCCCCATTGAGTAGAAAGGATGTGCTGTTTGCCAGTCAGACTCCAGAGGAGTTGAACTAACTCTCTCAGGATTTCCTGAGGTCATGCCCCTGACTCCGCTATCGTGTCTTCCCTGCCAGCTGCCTGGCAAGCATGCTTCTGTTCTCATCCTTGGTTACAGTGGGTGTGAGAGAGAGCTGCTTCTATCTGACAAAGTAAAGTACAGAATTGGAGGCACAGCAGTGATGAGTTAGACAAGGGCATCTCAATTCTCTGCTTTTTCCTCCTGACTTAGTTTCTTCTGATAGCAGTGCCCCATGAAGGATGGGAAGCTGTATTTACTAAAAATGCAAGTCTTGAAAATAAGAGGCAAACCTAATATTCAGAAACACTGGTGTGATCACCCATCGGTAGAGCACCAGAGTACTGCTTTTCAGCTTGAGTAAATTGGGCTTCTCAGTTGATCCCTCCCCTGGCACAGTGTTGCATTCAGCAATATTTGTTGAGAGGTTACTATGTGCTGATGCTATTCCAGTTGCTGGCAATATAACCATGAACAACACAAAGGAACTTCCTGCTCTTACAGGCATGCATTCTGTTGGTAAAGACAGAAAGAGAGAGGCAAGTGTCTAATATGAAGCCAGAACTATGTGTTGCAGAGCAAAATTAAACAGAGTAGGGGGATAAGGAATGGTGGAGGAAGGCATGTGAGGTCAGAAAAGACTTCTTTCCTAAAATGACTATCAAGCAAAGACCTGAAGGAAGCAGAAGAACATTCCAGATTATAAGAAAAGCAAGGACAAAGACCCCCAGGCAGCAGTGTGCTTGGCGTGTTTGCAAGAGAACAAAGAGAACAGTGTGACTGGAGCTGAGAGTGAGAGGAACAAGTACACTGATGAAATTGAGGGCTCGGTAGAAAGATTTTGTATTTTACTCAGATACTTGAATTCATTGGAGGATTTTGAACAAAGGCTTGACATAATCTGACTTCCATTTTTAAAGGATCACAGTGCTGCTGTGTGGAAAATACATTGTGGAGTGACAAAAGGAGAGGCAAGAAGAATACATGAAATGATATTCCAATAGATCAGCGAGGGATTAGTACTATGCCTCGAATAGAGTTAAGGGTGGTGGGAAGAAGTGGCTGGACTTTGGTTGTATTTCCAAGGTTGAGTGGACATATTTGATGTTGGAATGTGAGACAGAAAAGAGTTTGGGATGACTCCAAGTTTTGACATGCTGCAGTAATGAAATCAGCTGAAACTTTTAAAAAATCATAGCCTACACACTCAGACCAATTCTCAATTGGCTCTGGCTGCAGCTGTTTGACAGGTGTGTTCCTGAAAACCCTACACATATGTCTTGGGTTTAAATAAATGTAATAGAACTTTATAAATTCCAAGTCCTTGATTCAAACCATGAACCGAAAAGAAAATCAAGAAAAGCTGCATCAAAACCTCCATTAATGGAAATGGATCTCCATGCATTTTTAAAAATACAAACTCAACATTCTCCCCAACCTTCTTCTCAATGCTACCTTTCCAAGCCCAGTTAATATATTTGAGCTAGAACTGAGTTATTGGAGTTTCTCAAATAATCAAGCCATACATAACAAGACTATACATAATATTTCATGAAGAACTATTTTTTTCAGCTTAAGCATGTGTTAAAAGTACAGTAAATTTTGTCATTGAAGAAGTATATATTTTAATACTACTCATCTTCCCAAAGTCTCTAATCCCTAAACCCTACCATACTTTATAATTTTTCCTGTAACATACAAGAAAGCATTACAGAAAAGTTCAAAGGTCCACCTTAGGCTCTTAATAATTATGTAAATGTAAAACTAGGGCTCTTTATAAATTCTTTATTACCTATTTAATGCTTTTGACAGCCCTACAAAGTAGCTACTTTTTTGGATTCATTTTACATAATATAAAACTGAGGTTCCAAGAAGTTAAATAACTGGCCCAATGTCATATAGCTAAAAAGAAGCAGAATTCATGCATGAGCCTAAGTATCCAAGGCTCCATAGACCACACTGTTAACCACTGTGCCACACTGATCCTAGACATTTGTTCAAGATATCTGTATAGTCTAAAGTCCAATCCTTCATGTAATTATTTAGTACGGTTCCTGGCCCCAGAGTAATTGCTCAAAAGTATTTACTGCTGCTGTTGCTGCTACTTTACAGGTATTAAGTTTCATATCTTTGAAATCACATTTCAGAGAACACCTGTACTTTACTGCTCATATCCCTGGAAGTAATGCACATTACTGCAAAAAGAATTCTTATACACCCTAATGGAGTAGAGAGTAGATCATTCAAGCTTTTAGGTGCTGGTATTGGGCAGTAGGCTGAGCTCACTAACCAGCTTCGTGAGTCTTCACCTGTACAGCTCGTATGGTTCATATCTGTGCAAATTACTAAGTGCCATGGACATTCTCAAGGTTGCTTGCAAATAACGGAATCCAAGGACATAAAATATTTTTCATGCAGTGCTTAAATTAACTATGTATGTAGTGTAGATTCTTCCAGATTACATTTCAATCTTTACAATTTAGTCAAAATGCAAAGTGTAGGGCCATGATTATGAAATGAATTATTTTTAGATGTAAGAAGAAACAACTATTAATTTCCATGAAAACTTGGTTCACTGGCATTTAGATAAAAGCTAACCCCACCATGATCTACCCCCCACCCAAATTATATCCCAGTAGGTGAATTAAGTACACTTATGAGCAGGATCCAGAAAAGAAAGGACAAATAACTATGTTGTCCATACCTAAGGAGAAGGGGAAAGAAAATCAACACTTAGGTCATTCTCTATGCTAGATATTAAAGTAATATTCACACATTATCTCTTGTAATCCTCTTACGGAAGTGCTTTAATCATCAATATTATAGTTTTGCAGATGAGAAACTTGAGACTCAAGGAAACTAGAAGTAGCCTGATCAAAGTCACAGCTGATGGATGAGTGACAGAGCCAGAATTCAGATGCCTCAGGGTCCGTCCGTGTTCTTTCTGCTCACCCAGATGTTCACTGTCTCTCACTTTCTCTTGCTTTCTCTGTATATATTCATATTTATAAAAGCTTACTGTCACCACTATAAAATCATAAGCCAACAAAGCATTAATATTCTATTAGTCCACTCCCCAAAGTTGAGGAAATACAGTGTGATGTATTAGAAAGATTCCCAGAAAACTGAGGTTTGGACTTTAATAGACCAGATCAGACATTAGAAGGTTACATTCAGTGTTGCTGCTGCAGATAGGTAAAAAAAATATTTGGTCTTTTGTTGTACTAACTAGTTGATTTTGTTGTTTTATCCTCTATGTAGGGAGTGACTTTTCTCTCTATGTATTTATACGTGTGTGTTTTCTCTCACATTTTGTTTTCTGCTGCTGCTAAAAAGTATGTATACATCATCTGGCTACCTCAGAAAACTGCTGTGTAGTACAACCTTATACTGTTAAGGTCAGACCCCTTCCATGCAAAAATGAAAAATCAAATCCTAGTAAAAATGATGTGTAAGAGCAAGAAGTATTTTTAATTGCCCAGGGGGAAAAAGAAAAGAAAAGAAAAAAAACAACTCTTCAATGCTCATGTGTCAATTTTTTATAGCTGTAAGGGCTTTTTATATCACAAAGCCCCCGAGTCAGCCTGAAGCCATAGTTTGAGAGGGATGGTGTTTTGGGATGGTGCTTTTTTGAACCGAAAATGAGTTTTCAGATTTCCTTGACTCCATTGGTTTTAGAAGGAGGTGGAGAGATCAGTTTCATAAAGCCCTGTGGACAGCCTGAGGCTCAGGGCATGCACTTTCAACTCTTACTTTAAAACACAACGTTGAACCCTGATGACTGGGATTTCTTTGATGGTGTAATGATCTATTCCTGTGGCTGCGAACAAACAGATCACTTTAATCCTCTGACCCTCGGATTTTGCATCTGTCTTATCATCATTAATGGGATGCCCATCTCTGATATTCTATAATTCTAAAGACCTTTCCCAGGAAAAGGGAAGACCCAAATAATCATTTGGTTCTAAAGTACATTTGTGGTTGCACCTGGAATTCGGGGGTTCCAAGGATGGCATGTCCCTACAATGGTTTCCCAGGTACTCTCATGCCTCAAGTGAAAAAGGAACTGAAGCTTGGGGTACAGCTGGTAGCTGAGCTGTTTCAGACAATAAAGTGACCAAAACTGTGGAGCCATCACTCCTTATTGAGCTCGCATGATTTAGGCCTGTGACTGAGCCAATGTCTGAAAGACAGCTTTGAATAACTCTTCATCAATTTGGCTATTATGTATGTGGGAGCCAAAGAGAATAGAGATCAATGCCTACAGTGTGGAAAAATCTACATCTTAGCTAAATAATGTTCTGTTCTTAACTGAGATAATTTATTTATATGAATTAAGAGCTTCCAGCTCTTTTTCTTTTCCTGCAGGCTCATTAGTGCCTGTTGGTGGAAGCTGATAGTTGTGAGAGGCCACAGTGCCCAGGGCTGGCCAGTGGTGTGGCATTTGTTAGCACACCCTATTCCAATCTCCAGAAACATCCCCTGTCCCTGAAAGCCACTCCAGCATGTGTGAGTGTGTGGGTATGTGTATTAGACACATACATACGTTCTTTGATCTAAAGAACAGATATTTTCTTAATCATATGTAAAACACAACATGAGCATCCTCAGGGAAAAAAAATTGATGTTTTAATTGACATTAATATAAAATCTGAGTAAATACTATTTCTAATACAAACGCACCTTCCAGAAATTCCCCTACTACCCTCTACTACCACTTCCAGCCAGATTGCTGCCCTTGACGGCTCCAGTGTAGACATTCTGGAGCGGCAATGGAGTGTGAATTTCACACGTCCAAGGTGCCTGGAAATTGAGTCAATATTTTCACATAATGCCAGTGACCGCCAAAACATAGTTACTTACCTACACTGATAAGTTGTTATTTTTCATCTTCAAACAGTAAGACCCTCATGACTTACCTTTTCTAAATATTTTCTTGGACGATAGAAAGAATGAACATACCTTTCCAAATCTATAAATTATCCCAACCTAATGATTTCCTTACCAAGTTTATGTTGGGGGGAGGGGTTCCAAGACACCTCAGCTCTACCATTTTCCCTCACTCACGTTTTCCTATTATTTTATTACGTAAAATTTTTTTAAAAGTTGGTTTATAACTTATTTTTAAAATCCAAGATGCTTTGATGGTGAAGCCTGTAATGTGTGCGCAAAAATGGATTTCAGGCCGCCTGTGCAAGGAAAGCTGCTGCCGATTTTCTGTAAAATGTCATGACGGTTTCTACAAGGAGACTGAAGACTTGGAGGATGTTAGCAGTGGAGCAGTAGAGTTTTTATGGATCAATAGTTTTGCAAACTAAAAATAGGCAGTGATTTGACCTATCCCAACCCAACACTCAGTTAAAGAGGCTGTTTTGATCTCCACAGTCAAGTATTTCAAAAAGTCAAGTCTTTTCAAGTAGGTGCCTTCAAGTATCTCTGTGACATAGAGCATAAAAAAAAAAACAGATTTGCAATTTATATCCAAATTGGTATACTTTTCATGTGCCTATTCTGTAAACATGATACCAGGCAGGTGTTTGTCCCCATCAGAGGGCCACTAGCATCTTAGCTTCATGCCCATCTGGGAAAGAATCTCAGATGAGTCCCCAACCCAGTGCCTACAGTTGGAGGTAAATCATTGCCATCCAGGTAAAGTTTAGAGTTGAGAAAGCCAAAGCCAAGTGCTCAAATAATAGGGCAGCCAGAAATTAAGGGCAGGCTCTACTCTTGCAGAGGGCACTGGAAATATAGCTAGACATGGTGCAAGAGATGAGATTCAGGATTTCACTGCAGGGTCAGAAGCTCAGACAAGCAGGAAAAGGAAACTGCAGAGTTCATACATTGACGGAAAGGGGGAAGAGGAAGATCTGACTTGGTCAGGGAAAGTAGGAGGTCTGGTTGCTTCTGCTAACAGCTCTACCTAAGGTGGCTCTAATTCACAAGTCAAACTCTGGCTAGCTATTTCTCTGCCCTTGAATTTCGCCTTGAGGAGCATATTCCCCTTTCGCTGACTTCGCAAACTCTGTCTGACCTCTCTTATTTCTCCCAATGGTCCTCCTGTCACCAGAAACTTTTCAAATGGGCATTCAGTATGTTTGTAGGTTTCAGAGCCTTGTATTTCTACAAATACTGGTTATATTATTGCCCATTATTTCTCCTAATTGTTTTGAGGGGGAAAAAATCTAATAGCTGATGAATTCTCTTTGTTTGATTTTTGCCTGGAATTTTGAGGGTAATAATTGCTTTTCTCAAAATGAAAACAATTCAACCTTTGTCCCAGTTGCTTAACTAGAGTTTTGGAGGAAGGGACTTCTGCTGAAATACCATTAATAAATGGCTGCCACAGAATTCTGAAGAATTTCTCATGGTCAAAAAGGACTAATGACATTTGTACAAGGGATTTTCTTGCTCTGAAGAATCCAAGTATAAATCCACAGGAAAGCATCGAAGTTAATATTTCTCCAGCCTATCTTGGAGAACTTCAGTGTGAAATAACAATTTCCATTACAAGTTTCCCTGGGAGTTTAGTAAGGTTTTCATTTTCACATAGTTGCTTGTAATTTCCTACCCATTTCTTCTTCCACAATAATTTTCAAAGGAGTGAATGCTTTGTTTTGTTCAAAAAATTTACAATTTTTTGGAAACTTAATGTGCTAGTATCTGTTAGAGTGGTGTGGTTTTAGTTGCACTGTGAGTACTTATCATTCTGGAACAAAGTGGTTGCCAATCATGGTTTCAAAGGAGCTGATCTTCTCTACATTTTTTTTTTATTATTATTTCAGCATATTATGGGGGTACAGATGTTTAGGTTATGTATGTTGCCCTTGCCCCTCCCCCACCCCCAAGTCGGAGTTTCAGCCATGTCTATCCCTCAGATGGTGTGCATCGCATTCATTATATATATGTATATATACCCAGCCCCTCCTCCTCCCTCCAACCTGCCCGATGCTCAATAAATGTTATTCTTATATATGCACTTAGATATTGATCAGTGAAACCAGTTTGCTGGTGAGTACATGTGGTGTTTATTTTTCCATTCTTGGTATGTTTCACTTAGTAGAATGAGTTCCAGCTCTATCCAGGAAAATACAAGAGATGCTATATCACCATTGTTTCTTATAGCTAAATAGTATTCTGTGGTATATATATCCCACATTTTATTAATCCACTCATGTATTGATGGGCACTTGGGTTGTTTCCATGTCTTTGCAATTGTGAATTGTGCTGCTATAAACATTCGAGTGCAGGTGTCTTATTTATAGAATGTCTTTTGTTCTTTTGGGTAGATGCCCAGTAATGGGATTGCTGGATCAAATGGTAGTTCTGCTTGTATCTCTTTAAGGAATCTCCATATTGCTTTCCACAGAGGTTGCACTAGTTTGCAGTCCCACCAACAGTACATGAGTGTTTCCATCTCTCCACATCCATGCCAACATTTACTGTTTTGGGACTTTTTGATAAAGGCCATTCTCACTGGAGTTAAGCGATATCTCACTGTGGATTTGATTTGCATTTCCCTGATGATTACAGATGTTGAGCATTTTTTCATATGTTTTTGGCTATTATTCTGTCTTCTTTTGAAAGTTTCAGTTCATGTCCTTTGCCCACTTTTTGATAGGGCTGTTTGATTTTTTTCTTGCTGATTTCCCTGAGTTCTAAATAGATTCTAGTTATCAGCCCTTTATCAGATTTGTAGCATGTGAAAATTTTCTCTCATTCTGTACGTTGTCTGTTTGCTCTTGTGACAGTTTCTTTGGCTGCGCAGAAGCTTTTTAATTGGATCAGGTCCCATTTATTTATTTTTGTTGTTGCTGTGATTGCCTTCAGGGTCTTCTTTATAAATTCTTTGCCTAGGCCAATGTCTAGAAGAGTATTTCCAATGTTTTCCTGTAGAATTCTAATAGTTTCACACCTTAGATTTAAGTCTGTTACTCAGCATGAGTTGCACCCCGAATGTGTCCGATCTCGTCTGATCTTCTCTACTTTGAATGAGATTTTTTACATGGGTATAGATTAAGAAGTTCAAAGTATTTAATGAGGAAAATATAATTATTCTACATCAGGTTTTCTCAGCTTCCTCACTATGAACATTTTAGGCTGGATCATTCTTTGTTGTGAGGGTCTGTCCTGTGCATTATGGGATGCTTAGCATCATCCTTGGCATCTACCCACTGGATGCCAGTAGCACCTACCTCCAGCTGTGACAACCAAAAATGTTTCAGATATTGCCAAGAATCCCCTGGGGGACAAAATTGTCTCTGGTTGAGAACTACTTCTCTACAATCTTTAAATAAAATAAATATGTATATTATAAAATTTAAACTATGTACTCTCAGTGCTCCATACCTATATCAGTTAATTCTCAACATACATTATTTGATCTGGATGAAGTAAACAGATAAAACAAGTAATAAGTGAAGTCTTGTTTTTTAATTAAAATTATCTCTGAAATTACTGTTACTCAAAACTCTCATCAGTTTCTCTCCCCCACAGTACTTTGGTGAAAACTCCTTGTCTCAACATTATTTCTCTATGATCTTTAATGCTGCCTAAAATCTCACTATTTAAAAAAAAAATGTCCTAGTATTATGAGACCACTTTCAGAAGAAGATGCTTAACTGTTGTTCAAGTAGTAATACCTAATTAGGATTCTGTCACTAATTTCTTTTTAACTAAGGCAGCTGGCTGAAAACAATGCTCTGATGAAAGAGGGCAGGAAGAGGCAGGTAGATAATAACATGGTGGAGAAGATGTGCACAAAGAAGAGACTGAAAGATGACAAAGTTCACCCCATTCACATGAGCTGTAAAGTTCAGGACCAGTTATGAAATGAGACCACAGGGCACATAACACACACTCCATAAATGCTTGTTAGTTGAAGGTTAAACTCAGGTTGGAATTCTCTGGATTGGTCTGTGCTCAGTCTACTTTTATTCTTACTTTATATTGATCCCTTAAGAGAAAAAAGGAAAAGAAACCTTTCAAACACATGACATTTTTCCTCAGTGCCCTGACACATCGCACACTTGCTGCCTCTGGGCCTTCACTCCTGCTTGTCACTTGGCCAGGAATTTCTTTTCCAAGTCTCTGCCTGGTGATTTCCTGCTTCAATTTTTGTAAAAATGGAAAGATAGTAAGAATATAGGATATTTCTTAGCAGTTAAAGGGACATATGTGGTGTGGCTCTAGGAAATAAGCCACATCTAAGTTGTAGCAATACACAGAGATGAGAAGACCACTTTTATCCTAGGGTCATGGTCACTGACCAGAGTGGCTTTGCTCCCCGTCTGCGGAGATGAGCCAGTGTTTGCAGATGCCCATGTTCAAGTATATCAAAGGACAGGCAGTACTACCCAAGGCATGAGAATACTGGTTACAGAAAGTGCAAGGCCTCACTGTCCTAAGTGTGCACCCTGAGCAGCACTGGCCTTCCATGGGAGCCTGTTGGTAACGCAGAACCAGAGCACCCCCTCTGAGCTCAGTCTGCATTTGTACAAGATTCCCAGGGGATTTCCATGACATTCAAGTATGTGAAGCACTGGTGTAAGAGACATTTTCCAGAGTATACTTCCATAAGATGATCTGGCGAAAAAGGAAAGGAAGGGATTATATAATCAAATACATATGTGGTAATCTCCTCATACTATAGCCACTGCTATGGTCTGAATATTTGTGTTCCTTTGTCTAAGTCTCTTTGGGTTGTTATAACAAAATACCTTAGACTGGGTAATTTATAAACAGAAGAAATGTATTGCTCACAGTTCCAGAGGCTGAGAAGTCCAAGATCAAGTTGGCAGCAGATCTGGTGTCTGGTGGGGGCTCACTCTGTGCTTCAAAGATGGTACTTTCTTTCTGTGTCCTCACATGGTGGAAGGGTAAACAAGCTCCCTCAGGCCTCTTTTATAAGGGCACCAATCCCATTCTTGAGGGCTCCACCCTCATGGCCTAGTCACCTCCCAAAAGCCCCACCTTTTAGCACCATTGCATTGAGGATTAGATTTCAACCACATGAATTTTGAAGAGACATTCAGACCATATCACCTGCAAAATTCATAGATTGAAACCTAATTCCCAGGGTAATGATCTTAAGAAGTGAGGCCTTTAGGAGGTGATTAGGTCATGAGGGCTTCACCCTCATAAGTGGGTGAGGCTTATAAAAGAGGCTGCCTTGCCCCTTCTGCCATGTGAGGACACTTAGAAAGTGCCATCTATGAGGAATAGGCCCTCGGCAGATACCCACTCTGCTGGTCCCTTGATCTTGGACTTCCCAACCTCTGGAACTGTGAGCAATAAACGTTTCTGTGGTGTATAAATTCCCCAGGCTAAGCTACTTTGTTATAGGTGCCTCAACAGACCAAGACAGCCACTTTTTGGAGATTCATGTGCACATGGACACTAAGAAACACCATTCGAGAAATCCCAAATTATGACATCAGGCTTTAGGAATAGGAGGGAGGCTTGAATTCTAGACATGTTATACTTAAGATTTGGTTATGGAAAACAGGGTGTTGACATGATAAAAGTAATGTTTTGGGTGATTATTTTGGATCAGCTTTATTATTTTTTAATGCTGAAATATGGACAAATTTTCAAATGTCATTGCAGTCAGCTTGTTAAATGCTATTTACTTCCAAATCATCCTGTAAAAAAGCAGTCAGGAAGTGCATAATTACTATTAAGTCAATGCTTATTTGCCAAGTCTAATTATTTATTTAGTCAGCAATTCTTATTTGTTTTCTGACATTTGTTCCAAAGCTATTTGATAAAGTATGAACAATTCTAATGTATAGGTGCAGTATTCATTTGCTAGGGCTGCCATAATAAAATACTGCACACTTGGTGGCTTATACAACATAACTTTATTTTCTCATAGTACTGAAAACTAGAAGTCCAAGATCAAGGTGTTGGAAGGTTTGATTTCTCTGAGGCCTCTTTTGGCTTGTAGATGGTCACCGTCTCACTGTGACCTCATGTGATCTTTTCTCTGTGTTGTGTGGGTCCAAATTTTCATGTGTATCCACATTTTCTCTCAGAAGGAGTCTCCTTGTGTATCCAAACCTTCTCTTAAAAGGACACCATTCAGATTGAATTAGGGCCCACCTCGATGGCCTGATTTCAACCCTACCTCACTCCTTCAAAGCCCCTATCTCCAAATACAATCATATTCTGCAGTATTCTGAGGTACAATTTAGCCCAAAAAAAATACCAACCAGCCTTTTTTTTCTTTTTTTTAACGAGAGAAGGGAAGCAGAAATATTTACTTTCATGTGTCTATTTTGAAGGGTTTACATTTTAATATTCACCCATTATTTATGTCAATGATTGCCTACCTTGGAGGTGAATTTTATGGCGGTCTAGGTCATCACTAATTCTTTTTTTCTCTGAAAAAGAAAAAGACAGAGACTCATACACCTTAAAAAACATCCTCAGGGCTGGGCGCGGTGGCTCACGCCTGTAATCCTTGCTCTCTGGGAGCCCGAGGCGGGTGGATTGTTTGAGCTCAGGAGTTCGAAACCAGCCTGAGCAAGAGCAAGACCCCGTCTCTACTAAAATTAGAAAGAAATTAATTGGACAACTAAAAATATATAGAAAAAATTAGCTAGGCATGGTGGCACATGCCTGTAGTCCCAACTACTCGGGAGGCTGAGGCAGGAGGCTGAGGCACTCTAGCATGGGCAACACAGTGAGACTCTGTCTCAAAAAAAAAAAAAAAAATCCCCAGCCTTTTCATGTGTGTTACATAGAGCAAACCTGACTGCATCAAGAAGTTCCTCAAACTCCCTTTTTTTTTTGAGACAGAGTCTTGCTCTGTCACCCTGGGTAGAGTGCAGTGGCATCATCATAGCTCACAGCAACCTCAAACTCCTGGGCTCAAGTGATCCTCCTGCCTCAGCCTACCAAGTAGCTGGGACTATAGGCATGCACCATGATGTCTGGCTGATTTTTCTAGTTTTAGTAGAGACAAGGTCTCACTCTTGCTCAGGCTGCTCTCGAATTCCTGAACTCAAGCAATTTTCCTGCCTCAGCTTCCCAGAGTGTTAGGATTATAGGCATCAGCCACTGCACCCGGCCAGTTCCTCAAATTCTGAAGTCTGGTTCAGGCTTTGGGAGTCAGTTGTGATCTGGCTAGTGATATCCTTCGTTCCATCCATTCCTTTATGCTATGGAAGCAGACTTGTGTGAGGTTGTCCCTCTGCTAGAATTTATCCACCAAAGCCTATGTATTTCCCTTCCACAATTCATCACTAACTCCTGTCCCACAAGGCCATTATGTGTTTGTTTTTTTTTGTTTTTTTTTTTTCCCATTTACACGTTTCCTACTCATCAATGTTAAGTTACTCTGCTTGCAACCAGAAAGACTGATTTTCAAAGGGTAGCCTGAACAGCTGAAAAACCGAAAAAGACACTGTTTGCTAAAAGGGCTCAGAGAGGAGTGGTGGATGAGTATTGCACTGACCACTTCTTTGTATGTTCCACCTGGAAAATACCATTTCCTAGCCTGAGCAACTGCCATTCTCTGATTCAGTCTGTTGCCACTGCTGCTGAGGGAATATGTATTTCTAAAATCTCTTTTTCTTTTTATAATAAAATATTTACTGAAAATTATATGAGTAAATAAAGTAGGGGTAGGAAGTGAGGACAATAATGATATTGAACACACTATGTAATTATGAGCTAGACTCTCCCAAGTGTAAATAATTCTTTGGCTACTTTCGGGCCCTTTGCCAGCTGTATCAACTGCAGCCAGGGTATCTTATTACGTACAGTGATTTACGCTGTCAACAAAGACAGTCAGGAAAAATTCATCATCAATTTATTTTTCACTTCTACTGTGACATTTTAATGTTAAGATATTCGCAAAACTGGTGGAGGTTGTATGAATAAATGGGGCACTGTATGCAGTGGTACTTGACAATTACATCTAGTAATTGTATGGCATTTTTATATTTTTGTGTTTGTATAAATATAAAATATATTTATATAAAGAATATAAAATATTTCTATATATTCTAGTGTTTGTATGGTATTTTTATATTTTTATATTTTATGTTTTTACATTATTCAAAAATGCTTTCATTGATATACACTTGATCCCTGAAATAGCTTGGTGAGGAGGGTAAGGCAAATTGCTTCCCCAAAAAATGTCACACTGCCAGTTGGTAACAGACATGATTCTAGAGTCCAAATTTCCACTCTTCTAATTTCAATTCCAGTCAACCAATATTAATTGAGCATCTAGTATGTGCTAGACATTGTTCTGAACATGTGAGATGTATCAGTGAACAAAACAGAGATCTCTACTCTGGGGGAATTTTAATTGTAGAAGATAGGCAATAAACAATACACTAAATATGTGACTTATTTAATAGTTACAAGATGACAAGTGCTATGGAAAAAGAAAAAGCAGTAAGACAGATTGAGATATGGGGGTAATATTTTAATTTGGGTGGTCAGAAGAGGCTAAATTGAGAAAATGGCATTTAAGCAAAGTCTGGAAAGAAATGATTTTGATGTTTAGTGATTCACCCACTGTGTCTCTCTATCACCTGCTCATTGGTTGTAGTGTCGTTACCCAATTGACCTGCAAATATTTTCTTAGAAAACTTAACAACCATAGGTCATTAGAAAGAACAGTGGACATTGTCCTGGACTTCTAAACAATGACAGTGTGAACTAGGAGACATCCAGTATTCTTTTCTCTTGAGTCCTGGTAGGCAGGAAATTGCAATGCCTTTTTTAGGACTAGCGATTTCCAAGACTTTGAGAAAGCTTAGAATTAAACAAGTAAAAGATGTTTCTGTCAGTGCTGAATCCATGACCATCGTAGGCTAATCAGCATTCCTTCTAAGATGCCTACATGCATTGGACACAATTCAGCCCACACATTGATACGACATCAGTATTTCTGTTTGTCCCTAAGAATATTCATTCCTTCATCTTTTTGCTACAGACTATTATAGACCCAGCTCCTTACTGTTGATGAGGGGCGGAGAAAGGAAGATAGAACTTTACAAGGGGAATCAGGTGTCCACCAAGTAGCAAAAAGGAGGCATGGTGAGATTTGTGATCTAAATGCTATAAAAGCATATTTGACATCTCTTAGTGGAATCATTTATCTTGTGACATAAAATTCTTGCCTGTGATTTCAAATTACTCCAAGTAGGTAGGATAGAATAGACTAAGATGAGGTAATCTTGTGGTAATAAACACGCCACAATTTCAATGCTTTAAGATAACATAGATCTAATTTTTCCTTATAACTTTCCATTGAGAGATCCAGGGTTACTTGGGAGCTCCTGTTCCTACTCATCATACTCATTGCAGGGCTTGGGCTGATGGAGCAGCCAACTATCTGGAACCCACCAGTTTTATGGCTGAGGGGAAACTGAATGTATGTGCATTCTCTTCTAAAGCTTCCACTGGGAAATGACACATGCTTCCCCTAACATTCCATTGACTAAAGAAAGTTCAGGTACTTGTGGAAATAAATCCTTCCTGGTGGCTCAAAGGAAAAAGAGCCAGAATATTTGTGAACCATGTAGGGATTAGCACAGTGGATAAAATGTTGAAGTTTCTGTTTATTCTGAGACCTTTAAAAAATTTACTGGAGAAGTTACTTTTTGCTATTTGATGAAGTGATCCTTTTTGGCTTCTCAGACTGGATATCTGAGTCCTCTTGTTGAGTTCTTCATTTTTTCAGGAAGGAGGACAGGATCAACTTATGCAAAGATTTGAAGCTGAAGAGATGAAGTTTAAAATTAACATAGATGAAAAAGCCTTATTTTTGTTGACCAGATACTCAATATGCATCTATGACAATGTGGTTTTCTCAGAAGCACATGTTGGGTTGCAAAAAAACAAAAAAAATACAACTCTTATACCATAGGCAACATGTCATTTTTTCATTTCTATGACTTCTGATATGCAACCTCAAGACATCAGGATCTATGGCTTCTAAGGAGGGCTCATGAGAGTAGAAAGGTCTGATAAATATCATGTATTAGACAAGCTATGATTCTAGTAAAGAACTGGAGACAGAACTGGGGAGACCACATAGATGTCAAAGGTCACACATCAAATAAGTTGAGCCCAAGAATCAGGTAAGATGGGAAAGTTCAACTAAGTCTCAAAGGCCTGTCTCAGAAGAAGCAAGAGACAGGGAACTCAGTCAGCAGCAATGAGGCGGAAGAGATGCCTGTGTGAGCTATTTTGCAAAGGCAGAAACAAGAAACCAGGACTTGCAGACTGTAGGTGGTTTGCCAGGCACAAATGAGCTGAGCTAAGGTATTGTTTAAATGAGACTTCTTACCTGACTTTAGCCACACTGAGGGGTGGGAGAAGCTACATATTTGTATTTAATCACAGGATTCTAAGAAAGTTCCAAAAATGTATATTTTTTGGGAATGATTGAATTCTCAATCTGCAAAGACAATGGCAGGTAGTCTATACTTGTATTTGTAGTCTGAATACAAGTTGTTTTTTTTGGTTTAAGGCACTGTGTAGGGTAACATATTCTTAGAAAAGCATAGGTATGGCTCAAAAATCCTTAAAGAATAAAGTGGATCTGCAGTGAAATTTTAACTGAGGGTAGATAAGTGGGAAGGGAATGTTACACAGCAAAAAATTGCTTAAAAAATTCTCTTTAGCAAACTGTCCCTTTCATCAAATGGTCTTTATCATTTCTCCACTCCACTTTATTCTGATATGGCACAGAGGCTAATGGAAGATTTGGATTCCAACCGCCTGGTTTGCATCCTGGCTCTACCACTTGCTAGCTGGGCTGTCCTTAAGTTACTTAAACTCTCCGTAAATCAGTTTGCTAATCTGTTGAATAGGAATAATGACAGGGTAGTTGTAAGGATGAGATGACTTATAACAAACCTAGAATAGGACCTGTGCATTGTGGATTCTAACAAATAATGTGCTGCTATTATTATATTTAAGGCCCTGACCTCCACAATCTTTCTTCCCCATTTTCCCTCCTTCTCTCTTCTGACTCTCTGTATCTTCATCTTCATCTTCTCCTTGTTCATTTCTGCCTCTCTGCTTACCACTCCATTTCCACATCAAAGGAATTTGCCTCCTCAAAAGACAGGAGAGTGGAAAAGGTAGAAAATATCTATACTTAATGTGCTGCTTTGTCTCAAACACCCATCTAAAAAACTCTATACAGTGGCCTATATGAACAATTTGAATTTCCTTCTTTATTGAAAACTATTAATAACCTAATCCAGTGTGTCTAAAGTTATAGGATTGATTATTTAGGAATTTGACAAGCTCAGATAATCTTCCTCTGGTCAGTTCATCAGTCCTGAAATTCTCAATTCTTCATTCAGGGTTCTGGTTATAAATTGCTGAGAGAGCAAAGCTTCTGTGCATGGTCACAGTCTTCCTCACCTTATTTGCTGTAGAGTTGGCTCTCTTCCTACATGAGGCTAATGATAATTGCAGCCAATTATTGAGTGTAGACTACATGATAGATCTTATGATTGGTGCTCTTCATACCTTATTGTTTATAATGAACTCCATGAGATAGGTAGTGGTTTCTTGGAAATAGAGAAACTGAGACCTAGATAAGTCAAATAACTCATCTAAAGTTGTACATCCTCTAAGAGGTGGAGTCAGATTTTGAATCCCAGTAAGCCTGAATCATAAGTCACTTCCAGCAAGTCTCTTTGCTTCTTTACATGGTAAGCAAATGGTTGCACGTTTCTCCAGCATCTTGATTCTTTAACCTAACTTCTCCCTAACCACTATGATGTTATTAGATCAGGAACATGCATGTTAGTGTGGCGGGTAGTAGTCTTTATCTCTCTTTGATAGAAAAAGTCTGTTCTTCGGTGGAGTTGGAAGTGAAAACACATTTTGCTAGTAAGGAAATTTGTGGACTCTGTGTACATTTCTATGCCACACCGTTGAACTGCCTGGATTTAAATATCAAAGCTATCTCTTAATAGGTGTATGAATTTTGGCAAAGTGCTTCACCTCTTTGTGCTTCAGGGTTCTCCCCTGCGATATGGGAATAATAGGAGTAATGACTTTACAGGTAGCACTTTTGTTAGGAATAAATGGAAAAATATCATGTAAATTCTTAGAACCATTTTTGTCACAGAGTAAATGCTCTGTAAACTTCATTATCATCATCATCATCATCATCATCATAGTCATTGTCATTGCTATTACAATTTCTAATATTTTTCTTGTAATTGGTGTTGTTATTCTAGAAGCTGTAGCTCAGGGTTACAATTCTCCTAATTATAATGCCAGCCAGAGAATGAACCAGGGCTGGCAAGAGTAAATATTGTGGCCGATAAAAGACAAAAGGGAGACACCGTCTTGCAGGCAGTCCTCAGGGAGGGAGATGGCATTATCCCTCTTCTGCATCCTTCTGCCGGAAGAGCTCAGAGGACTGACTGCAAGAGGACTAGTAGAATGCAGAAGAAGTCTGTTTAACCTTGTCACAGGTCCTCACATACAAAACAATTACTTGTTTATTTCTCCATAAATCAAATAAACCATCAGGTCTTCATGTGGACTATCCTTGCACTTCTTCTCTTCTCATGAGCTCATATCCCAAACCTCAGACTTTCTAGTGATTCCCCTGTAGGCATCCCCTCTGGGACAGTATGGTGATGTGGTCAATAGGCATTAATGGGTCCATCTCTCCCAGCTCTCAATTCACTGATGTGCACTTCTCCAGAGCAGGCGAGAAGGCAAGGGCGATAGATTGCAGAGTCTTGTTTGTTGTATCTCCCAGACATCTGGACCATACAGTGAGCCGCTGCCAGGATGGCAGGACTATAGTATAAAGGCCAAATACTCCAAACCAGCTGTGAGCCAGTTAGCAAGCGCTCATATCTCATGCACTTTCACCACACACACACACACACACACACACACACACACACACACACACTAACCCCTGCCCTCAGTGGAACTCACACTCCATCTTGCTTTTGCTTCTTAATATCTGCACCACTCTGTTTCCCAGGAGTACCACTTATGTGGTACATGCCTTGGGTAAGAGGGTGTCCCATAGGGTGATAGAGTTCCAGGCCATGAATCCACTGTCTCTTCTCTTTCTTTCTCCCTGTTTCCTGTATGTTAAATGGAGATCCTAATACCACCCCCTGCACTGGAAGGCAGGAAAAGAATTTAATGAGTTTAAATCTCTAAACCTCTTCCCCTGACAAACAGAACACAACTGTGAGTAACTTCAGAGAAAGACCTAAACAAGGGCTCCCATCATCTCTGCCATCATCCCCATCTACTTTTCTCCCATTAATTAGTCTCCAGGTATCTCAGAGCAGAAAACAGAGTGAACTTAGCTCTGTCAGGAGTCAAGACTTTCCATTTTTGTCTTTCTCCAGCACCTCCGAAATACCCATCTGAGGGTGGCACTGAGAGAGGTCTGCAGTAAGGAAATGAAGCTCACAATTTTTCCTCCCCCTTTTGAAATCTCCTTTTGCAATCTGCAATTGATGGAAAGATGAACTGTAGGCCTGAAGTATTAATAATCAAATGGAATAAAGGCAGCCTTCCTGTGGAGCCAAAGTTCACTTACGCATGCCTTGGGCCTGTGTGAACACAATGAATGTTCTTTAGTGTTGACTCATCTTTAGTGATGACTTTAGTGTTGCTTTTGTAAGATTGCAAGATAATAATGGAAGCTGAACAGCTCTCCTTCATCCCAGTTATGTAGGCGGACTTTAGAATGAAGAATAAGGTGTAATTTTCAGCCCATAATAGGAATTAATTCAAACTGACAAAGCAAGGAAATTAATTTTTCAGGTTGCCATTCATTTCTTTTCTCTATCAGTCAATCAACAAATATTTATTGAGCACCATCTAAGAGCTCAGCATTGAAGGGGACATAGAATAAGCATAAGACATGACCTCTGTTTTTACCATTTAACATTTACTTGGTGGAGGGCAACGCTAATATCCTCAGTCTAATAGAAAGAATAGAAAGAACACTTAACTTGGAATCAGGAGATCCGTAGACTCGTCACAGTAGGTTGAGTAGTATAGTGTGTGACTAAGTGAGAGTACCCTGGAATTGGACTCCCAGAGCTATAAAATCAGGCACTGTCATTAATTAGCTATGAAGCCTTGAGAAAATCCTATATCTCTCATCAATTTTCTCATCTATAAAAATGAAGTTAATAATAGTGCCCAGCTCAAAGAGTTATTGGAGCTAAAAGTTAAAAACTTGGCTAGCATTATATTTAGGACATGTTAAGTATGAGATATCATTAGTCTGATATTCAGACAAGCTTTTGAAAGACTTCAGGAAAGAAAAGAGACCAGACATGTGCTGTGTGCTTCCTGTGCCCCAGACACGAAATGGGACACCTCATATATGAGTTTTTATACATCCTCAAATATCAAAATGCCTTGTGAAGTGGTTCGGGAGACATGTATAGGTTAAAATAGCTTTATAAGATTAAAATAGCTGTATTCCTAATGAGGAATAAAGCTGGATTCAAATTCCTACCTATCTGAATTCAAATCCTGTACCTCTTCTACTACCCCACAGCCTCTCTATGCCTCAGTTTCCCTTGGTAGAAAACCTTTGGCTGGATCAGGTGGGCTCTGAGTTTAGATCTAAATTCTGTGATTCCAAGTCACCCAACCTTCTAGTAAAACTGAATTTTAGGTTAAGGGAGATAAAGGGGGGAACATTCACAGAGAAATTTTTAGAAATATAAGTTAGTCCAAGAAGAACATGTAGAATTTGGTTGTGTGAAAAGGAAAAGAGAGGATATTTCATCTAGGCATAAATACTAGAACAATGGTGGGACTAAAAGGTAGGAAGAGGAGGCTGCCACTGAGGAAAGGTAGGAGACAGGTCTGTTTTCCTTCCTCATTCCTTAACCCAGAGCTTCTCAACATCAGCACTTTTGACATTAGGCCGGGTAGTTCTTTGTTGTGGGGGCTGTCCACTTACTCTCTCTCTGCCCCGTGACGATGTAATGAGAAGGCAGCTTTGGAAGCCAGGAAGAGGGCCTTTATCAGAAAACCCCATGCTGGCACCCTGATCTTGGACTCCCAGCCTCCAGAGCAGTAAGAAAATAAATTTCTGTTGTTTAAGCAACCCAAGCTTTAGTATTTTGTTACAACAGCCTGAGCAGACTAAGAGAGATGTTCAGTAGCATCTTTGGCCTCTACTTACTAGATACCAGTAGTGACCCTCACTTATGACAACCAAAACTCTACCCAGACATTGCCCACTGCCCCAAGGGGCAAAATCAATTCTGATTGAGAACCACTGCCTTAATCTTATTTAGATCATAATCTAAGGGTGGGGAATATTATCTTTATCATCTGTAAATTTAATCTTGCTGCCTTGGGCTTATATTTACCTAAGGCAGTAGTTCTCAAACTTCACTGTGTATAAGAATCACTTAAGGGAACACAGGGAAAATATAGTTTCTTGGTCTTCCATCTACTAAAAACTTGGTGCAGTATGTCTGAATTAGAACTCAAGAATCTTATTTTTTAACAAGTCTCTACCTCAGGTGATTCTGACACAGTCTAGAGACCCAATTTGGAAAACACTGACACAGTTGCTATAATCAGTGTCAACACTGACCGTGTGTGTGTAGTAGAAAGGCAGCAGCCTTGGGAACCAGTAATTTAACCTTCTTTTCTTTATTTACTTGGAATTATATAGTGAGCTTGTTAAGAATGTAGCCTCTGAGGTCAGATGCACTAGTTTCAAAGCCTGGCTTCATCTTACAGGATGTGTAGCACTGGGCCAATCACGCAGCAATTCTATGCCTGGGCTTTCCTCACTTGTAAAATGGGGAATATTGTCCTGACTTGCCTTGTGAGTTGGCATTATGTCTGATTGGATACATGACAAGACTCTTGTAATTGTTCATGCACAAAGTATTCCATAAATGTTTAGGAGTAGTGGCAAAGGTTAATTAAAAATAAAAAGTGTGGAGTGTTGCTATAGCAGCATGGTAAGGGCATTCCTGACCTTGTTTTTAGAATTCTTAGTGTATTTAGAACAGGATTTTTCTGAATTCTGAGTTCCTATGGGTGGCTTGGGAAGTTTGTAAAATAAATGTTCTCATCTCCCCGCTCATCCACCCAAGACAATCTAATTAATTATGTCTCAAGTGAGGTGTAAGAACAAGTGAGTTTGATGCAGCCAACTCAAAGACCACACATAGAAACACACCGTCTTGGAGAAAATGGCTTCTGCTATGTGCACACCTGACCAGCTTACCATGTTGATCTATTATACTCAGAGTAATAGACTGTATTCTCTAGGATATGATCTTTAAGCTTATTTCCAATGAATGTCCAATATAATCATGATTATAAAACATTATATGATTTTTTGTTGTTGTATTTGATACTTACCAAACATTCTCTTTATCTTATGGTTTTCTTGGATTTACTTGGAAGTTTTCCAAAGTGTGGTCTGAAAAAAATTATATAAGGTTTTCATAAAGGGAAGAAGAAGACACAATGGAAAAGATGTCACCTAGACTTAAAATCCCTTTCAACAAGCCACTTCAACAAGTTGGGTTGTTAACTTGAGAAAATTAATTTTTGAAAATTCTAAAAGCAGCACAGACTCCTAATAAAAAATTCAGTCATATGGAATTGTAAAGGCCTCTCAGTATACATTTCCATTTTGACTTTTTTCCTATTCTTTGGTGAAAATAAAATTTTTTGAATAGAAAAGAATTTTCTCCCTAGGGTTCTTTGAGGGAAAACAGAATTTTGCTTATTTGAAAAAAAAAAGCAAATGTATTCTGATTGCACCAAGTTTTCTTAACATGCTCAAAACTTTTCAGCTTTTTTCTCCATAAATCTGATGAGAATTATGACCATCATGAATATATTCACTATCAAAATTGAAGATATTGCCAAAAATAGACAGAATTCAAGTGTTCTTCCAGTTAAAAGGTGGATCTTATCTCCCTGCCTGGTGTCATTTTTATTGTTAGCACAGTGGAATATTTGGGGAGGGAATGATTGATAGTCCAAATTTTCTTCTGTGAGAACCAAAAGACCCTCTGGTATAGTTTTTCTACTGTAATACATTTTTGCCAATGAACTGAATTCCTTTAAAGTCACTCTATTACTCTTCCTTTTGAAAATCTCTTGAGTTTGTGTACTGGGTGTGCATTTGGTCCATGAAACTCATGACCAAGAATATCACTTGTTTTTATTTCTGTAAGGCATATAAATACGGCTGGCCCCTTCCCAAAAGTTCTGGAGTCTTACAGAAGTCCAGAATCAAGTTGTTCTATTATTTCTCTTACTCTAGGCCTGAGTGGGAGCACCCGCTTTATTCATATAAGATTATGCACAGGTTAGTATGGGATTTCCTACATGCACAGATGCTCTGATACCTTCTGCTATATAAGGAGGAAGGTCCAGTGGGGGAAAAGCTACTAGTAGAAATATTTCTCCTTTTTACCTCTCATCTTGGGAAACTCAACTTTTTTCCTCCAGTTAAGCTTCTTCCTTCTTTTTCCTCCCACTCTGGAGTAACTTTAGTTGAATGATGCCTTGATGTACCTAACCTTCCCAATACATGCACAGATGGGACTTACCTTTAGTTCAGCCTTAGAAACCCAAAGGTGCTACTAACTTGTGTCGAAGGTGAGGGGTGGAGGGTGCTGTTAGGGTGGGGATGAAGATGAGGTGTGGCTGAGAAGGAACACAGAAGCTTGTCCATTTTTCCAAGAAGATAGGGCCAGGATGAAATCACCTTTTTATCCTTACCTTTTGAAAGAAAAGTACAGAAATGAACATGTCAATAGATTGTTCTGCTGAATATTTATGGTAAATCTCAGATAACTAAACCCAACTAACTAGAGCCTTAATTACTGCACTTACTTCTAGAAACCATTGAATTATAGCAAAATAAGCTGATATCAGGTTCTTAGTTTAATAACAACATTCCAGAAAGGCCCAGGGCCTTTTCCTGATTCAGCCCAATCACTGACACTTTCTCCATTTTTGTCCTCAGATCCTTTGGGAAAATCCTAGGCTTTGTAAATGAGCTTCACTTACTAAAGAAAGACACTGTGTCGTACACCAGCCTGAGTTCACAAAGTAGAGGAGAAGTGGGCATTTTAGGATAATGAAATAAGGGTAAATTTACTGTATTATTGGTTCTACACTTGCTCAGCTATAATCAGACAATCTTCAAATAGTCCAGGAAATTAAAATGCTTTTGTTTCTGAGGAGCATTCATAAAAATTGAAAAGTCACTAGGATTTGCTTTTAATTTTTTTTGTTTCGCTTACCCTGTACGTTTCTGAATCCTTACTGCACATCAGCATCATACAGGAAACTTCAAAAACTCCAAGCCTGGATCCCACCTCTGCAGATTCTAATTCCGTTGGTCTGGCACAGGGCCTGAGCATCACTGGTGCTAATATGCAAGCAGGCATAAGAGTACCAGGGCATGATTTACACAAGTCTCCTTCTCATTGTCATTCATTCTTTATTTTTTGCACCCTGCCTGTTCCAGGACTGATTTCTGTAGGGTCATGCTCTTAGTAGGCAAGGAGCTGATAAAATCTAAGGTGTCCCAGGGGCCTTTGTATTTAGTGGGGTCTCCAGAAAACCTGGAGTCCAAACAATGATGCTAAGATGGTGGCTCTACAGAGCAGCAATGCTGCCTTCATTTCCTCATCCTCTTCCCTTCCTTTCTTCTCTCTGATCATCCCTTCCATTCAATAATTTCCAAAGGCAATTCTTAAATT
Organism: Avahi laniger; assembly: GCA_963575035.1. Lineage (NCBI taxonomy): Eukaryota > Metazoa > Chordata > Mammalia > Primates > Indriidae > Avahi > Avahi laniger. The sequence goes on along the minus strand of CAUYSK010045648.1, from coordinate 24,367 downwards.
CCTGTCATGTATTTGAATATCTATCTGTGGAGCTGGTGTTAGGGGTCATGCCTTTCTAAGGCATAGACAGACCTGCTTATCCCAAACATCAGTGATTTTGGTTTGCACGTTTCGTCTGTAATGTTTGATTAGCTACCCCCAATGAGAGCTTTTAAATCAGTGCTTAAGGAATCAGAAGGCCTAGAAGCAAAAATAAAGCTCGTGTTGGTTTATTTTGTCATTGCAACAGTTAATACCTGTTCACTGCAAAAGCATTAGAAAATGTGGATAAGTTAGAGAGAACAAACCAGAATCACCTGCCATCCTTCCAGGCGGCTATATACTTAGAGTTGTCTCTGGCTTTCCTTCTGTCTCTGTTCTCTGTTTCCAAATAACTTTCTATACATAAAATGATTTTTAATGGATCCTCCTCTTGGTACATTTTAAAATAGAGCCTCTGACTACATGTTCTGTAAGGCAGGAACATTTAAAATTTTTAACTAACTTTGAACCTTTGAATTCAAAATCCAAAGTTTGATAAAACTTCATACATTGGAGTAACTATGGAATTTATCTAGTGATCAATAAGGATATTGAATCTCAGAGAGATTAAGGAGCTTAACACAGACCTAGTCAGTGACAGACCTAAGTATAAAACCCAGGGTCACTCAGTTCTGAGGATCACATGCCCACACTATGTGGGCTAAGTACAAGGGTGTCAGTTTCATCTGGATCTGCAAGTGGTAAATGTTGTATCTATACATGTTAAGGGAAATGACAGTTGACTATATTCTTGGCATAATCTAAGAAATAAAGTATTTGTGGTTGAATTTTCTGGATATTTTAGAGACAAAAATAGATTATTCAAGATGTGAATCAGGTTATATGTCTCATCTCCTCTAAATGCTAAGCTATGATGTTGCAAACGTACAAAGACATTAGTAATAGAAACAGCAGTATTTAACTTAACGTGCCACAAACCTTGATTTGCAGAGCACTATATATTTCTTAAGATGTTCATAGGTGTTCCATGGAAAAATCTGGGTTAAGCCAAATTAAACAAACAAATTTCATAATTACAAGATTTCTTCAGGTCCCTAATAATCTTATGGAGATTACAAATCCCTATATGAGATATGCTATGTAAATTTTCTAGTTGTATCAAGAAAATTTTTTTTTTTTCTTTGTAAAGGGCCATTCATTAACATCTTGAAAAACTAGTGTTGTGGCCCATGGTTTAGAAAAATTCTGGTTTAATATAATTAGGGTTTGTGTGTTGGGGACATCCAAAGGACATCTTTTAAAGGACTAAGATGTGCTGAGAACCAAAGAGTTAACCTGTTATAATTTTGCTCAGGGAACAAAAGTAGATCGATTTGTCATTTCATCTCAGGGATTCTTCTTATAGTAATTATCCTTGTCTGGAGTTACTCCTGTTACTATCCAACTCCATCCTTTTTCTTTTGTTATTGTCTTTTCTAAAAGTTCTAACTTTAAAAAAGCAGAATGTGATACCTACTTTTTGTAAAACCAACAGAAGAAACATTTTTCAGATGCTTCCTTGTATTTCTAGTTTCCAGGCTAGACAGTCTTAAAAGATTTTCAGAGGTGTCCAAAGTAATCAAAGCCTTCTTTTAAGAGCACTTGTTGGTGGCAGATCTGTATTAGCCTATGGTTTATGGTGATTAAAATTTGATATAGTGCAGACAAATCAATAGAATCACAGGGTTGGATGGTAATTTGCAGCAATGGAACTTGAGAGGAACATTTCTATTTCTGTTTTATAGTCTTCTCGTCTATTTGTCTTACCCAAATCTTCATTAATAGCCTCCTGACCATTAAGGTGTCAATGTTAAAAAAAAAAAAAGTCTTTTCCCTCTGCCCATTTTGGAAGAAGTGTATATACATTCCACTTACCTTTCTCTGAAAATATTTAGGGCATTGTTCTTTGTGTGGCCTTGTCACCTTCCTGCACTATTTTATCCCACTGTGAGTAGGTGTGTAAGAGGCCCAGTCTTATGCGACTGCCTCCTGGCCTCACACCCCCACCCCAGAGCAGTTGCCTCCATGTTCTCATTCGACGAGACGTAGCTCCATCTCAAGAGACAGAGTTCTGAGAATCACTGCATCAGGACTTCATATGTAGTATATGGTCCAACCTTTTAATTTAGAACTTTTGCTCTCTTGGATTAGGCAATAACTCAAATATGGTTTGAGTAAAATATCTGATATAATTCTGGGGGGATGGGAAAATGTTTAAGATCTTATTTGTGAATTAAGGAAAATCTGTAAAATCAAATAATTTTACAATACAAGTTCAAGAATTATATATTCTTTCACACTGATGTCAGTTTCACAGTCCAACATTTATTCTTAATTGAAAAAAGAAAGATTTTCATATATATTCAAATCAATATATATGTGTATATATGTATCAGATTAGGTTTAACATAAGCATAAAGAGGATGGCAAAAAACTAGAGTGTGGACATAGATAAAATCCCAAAGTCAAGAATATGAGGTTAGTTATATATCAACACATATTCATTATAAGACTAATTATAATGATATTTAAACTATATTCGGTACTTATGATGTTCCTGGCACTATATCAAGAACCTAGCAACCATACCATCAAATACCATAAATACCATTGTTTTCATTTTATAGATAAAGCAACAGACTCTTGGTTATATTCCTTGCCCACGGCCATGCAGCTAGTATATAATACAATGAGGATTCACAGCTAGGTTTATTTAATTTCAGAGCCTCCTTATAGCCATTGAGATATACTGTGAACCTCAGTTCATCCATCTATTTTTTTGAATCAACAAATATTCCTTGTGACTCCTATTTGACTTACATCATGCTAGGTGCTGTAAACATTCACGAGTAAAACAGATATGATCCCTGTTCTTGATGCATTTAAAGACATGTGGTTGTATTCCAGATGGCTTTGTGCCCAATAGCTTTAAACCCAATGGTCCATAAAATTCCATCTGTTTCTCAAATCAGTCAGGTCTCAAGGGGCTGATTGCCAAAATGGTAAGGTCTTCTGGGCAAGTCTCACTGTTCTACCATCTCAGGCAATAATGAGCCAACGTCTGAGTCACATGCCATACCCCTGATTCTGGCGAGCATCCTCATAAATGTGTGGAGCTCAGAGGGGAGAAGTGGAACTGGTGGTACTGGGTCGGGGAAGACCAACTCAGGCAAAAAATTCCAGGAAAATGTCAAATGTTCAAACCATGACGTTTGATCAGAGAAGATTTGAATCCACATTGAAGGATGCTGGAATTAATGAACCTTGGTTACCTTTTATCCTTGGAGTATAAGAAAAGTGTGTCTTTTAGATGAAGGAAAATTTATTCTTGAGATAGAGCAAGCCCATCCAATTTCTTGGATAGGTGTTAGATGGAATGAGGCAAAAATATCAGAGTTATTCAACCAGGTCATGGTGGAGGGAGTAGGGATGAAAGGCTGGCATGGGTTCTAGGCCAGGTGGAGCTGGAGTTGAAACTGAGATCCTGGGACCTGTTTGAAGGCCAAGGAAGCAGACAGGCCATACCCAATGGCGATTTGCTAAGGGGCTACTGCCTAATGTTCCTGTGGGCACTTTGGGAGCTAAATTCACAGCAGAAAGCAAGCATGAGAGCATCAAATGGATTTGCCGTTTCAATTCTGGTGAAGTTGAATCTCCTACCACACCCCCGTCTAGCTTTTCCTTGCTTTGGGTCTGTGCCAGGCTGAGTAGGCTGAGCACAGGTCATTACTGGCCTTGGCTGGGTATGGCCAGGGCTGTTAGGGACTGATATTAACTATCCACCCCCCACCCCACCTCTGGATGGACATAGCAGGGGTGATGTGCTAAGAACATCACGCTGAGAGCAGCACGTCTGTTTGCAGCGTCGGTACAGATCTTCACTGTGGAAGCAGTCAGTGGGTGGACTCTATTATGGTGCATTCAAAGCAGGTATTCTCTGCTGGCTTCAGCAATGGCTTCATGATTAGTGATTTTCCCATGTGGGTGCTGGGCTCAGTTAATCCTGTTTCAGTCCACAGAGGCAGTTAAAAAAAAAAAAAAAAGAAAAAACAAGACAGAAACGGAAACCATCATAGACCTAACAAATTGTTTAAATAGGAAACACCACGGAACATATCTCTGTTGAGGGGATTACGGGTCTCACAAAACAAAGTTGTGTAGGAAAATGTGAGGACAGACAGGGTCCTATAACATAATGTAATTTCAATCAGAGAGACTTCATTCTTTCACCTGACTGTAAATCAAAGTATATGCTTCTGCTCTCCACCCCCAGGTTTTGGTTGATGGTAATTTCCACCGAATGTCAAGCTTTTGTGTAACAAATAAATGCCCATTCTGTGGGTCCTGTTACCAGCTATCCTAGCTCCTATAGGAACGCTGCTTGACTGAAATAATAATAAATTATTTCAATCATTTAGAAATTAGCTGCACAACTGTCAAAGCTCGGGCTTTTATTAACATGCTGCTCAAGAAAAATGGAAAGGCAAAGGGGGAGAGAGAAAAACATATTGTGCCCCATTGCAATTAGCAAGGGAGGCTGTTTGAGAACAAAGGTGAAGTGACATAGTTTATTGTTATCTGCTCTAATTGTTCTTTATCTCAAAACATTACAATTGATTGGATTGAGTGTCTTTATCCACATCTAGAGAGGATCAAATAAGAGAAAGGGGAGTTCTGAGGGGGCTGTTACAGGAAGATGGATTTTGTTTCAGTGCAAGGAAGAACTTTCCTTCAAAAGGAGAACATGTTGTTCTGGAAGGTCCCAGGAGGCAGGACAATGTGGAATTCATCTCAGTGAGCTATGGGGTCAGACTGTCAGGGTGGGACTTAGCATGTTTCAAACAACTCTGCATTTCCACATGTGCAGAATGGGGAAAGTCAGAGCCCAACCTTAAGGTGTTGTTTTGCAGATTAAAAGAGACAATAAAGAAGGGCGCAGTGGCTCACACCTATAATCCTGGCACTCTGGGAGGCCAAGTCTGGAGGATTTCCTGAGATCAGGAGTTTGAGACCAGCCTGAGCAAGAACAAGATCCCATCTCTATTAATAATAGAAAAAATTAGGCAGGAATGGTGGCGTGTGCCTGTAGTCCCAATTATTCGGGAGGCTGAGGCAAGAGGATCTCTTGAGGCCAGGAGTTTGAGGTTGCAGTGAGCTATGATGATGCCATTGCACTGTAGCCCGGGTGACAGAGTGAGACTCTTTCTCAAAAAAAAAAAAAAAAAACAGGAGACAGTGTGTGCCTGGCACTTGGTAATAATCAGCCATTTAATATTATTCATGAGTCCTTTGTCCTTGAACATGTTCAAATGTTAGATTTTAAAAGCCCCGTTCAACTAAGAGATCGGATTCTTAGGTTCTGCCAGGGAGATAAGGAGATGGATGAGCAGAACGCAGCGAGGTTGACTGAGGGCAAGCACCCCGGGCACCGGGTCCTGCTTATTAGTTCTGCAGGGCAGCGTGCGGCATACTTGGTCTCCTCAGGTTTCCATCTGCAGCCTCTCAGACAGCATGTTGAGCTGACATATGGCTCAGGGCCAGCGCTGGGCATTTGATCATTGTCAGTCTCCCAGCAGAATCTTTGCCCTGAGCACAGTTTGGCAGGAGGGCGGTCAGTGCTTCTCTCTCTGATGATAGGCTGGCCGTGGGAAGGCCCAGAGCCAGAGGTCAGAAGGAAAACAAGGAAGCTGTGAAATCAAATCAGAGGATGAGCGCTCAGCCCCTTCTTTTCACAGTTGAGGAGCCAGAGGCTCAGAAACGGGAGATGATGTGCAGAGGCCGCATCCCTCGTGACAGCAGAATTTGGACCAAAAGACAAGTCCCCTTCTACCAGATTAGTGATCACTCTGTTTCAGCTCACTGGCTGTCAGGCCTGGCTAACGAATGGCAAAATGGTCAGGTGTGGGTTGTGAGGTGGCAGGGTTTATGAAGCAGCCTTCTTGTACCTATAAATGAAATCAGAAAAGTGCAATGGTGTAGTCCATATGCCTGTGTCAAAAAGGAACACTCATCACATACGTCTGGAGTGGGGCCACTGGGCAGAGCAGGACGAAAGACGTGAAGAGAAACCATTACCTGGTTAGTAATTGCAAGGTTCGATGGGCTTGTGCGAGGGTCATGTCTGCATTAGGATGCTTTGTGGAACCAATGTGAGGGGAAAGAAAGAAAATTTAGCAAGTTTTTTGTGTGTACGTGGGCATGAGTAAAGGAGAGGAATTTGAGACCAACATTAGGATCCCTGGGGATTTAGTTTCTGTGATATTGCAAGTTAGTGAAATTTGTGTTTCATGCCTTCAGTTCACCCTGCCTTTTGTACTTTTTTGCTCCTCTTTCATATCTCCCTGGGAAGAAGTATATTCTCACAGATCCCCTCATTGTTAAAGCGAAGAAAACAATATGATAGATTAATTCGCACTAAGGTAGTGGTGACTGATGTGTGCTGTCCATGTGATCTTTGAGGTTTAAAAGGAGATCGGAGGAGGAGGCCAGTGTTTGAGGGGGAATCTCTTTAATAGCAGAACTGTCAGACAAAGGAAGGAGGAATTGCATGGCCAGATGCACACTATGTGCCAGATGTTGTTCTAAGTGCACTGACGCATTTAAACATTGAAAGAAGCCTGTGGTTCCCTGAGGCACAGAGTGGTCATGTGACATGAGGAAAGTCTCATGGCTAGGAAGAGTGGAACTGAACTCAGTCACCCTGGCTCAAGAACTGAACTGCCCCTTTACTGAGCAGTTTCTTTTCTTATTTGAAACATGAGTTTCCAAAAGGCCATGAGAATTTTGAGTTGAAGAGATGGTTCCTAACGTCTGACAGTCAGATGTGGTACTGAATGCACCTCCTTGAATTTCTTGTCTCTACGCAAGGCCAGGAACTAGACACCTGAGCCAACGGAGACCTGGAGCACCTGGGTTGTAGACTGATGCTCCTATGTGGAATAAAAAGGTATCGTTTTTCCTGGAAGCCTCTCGTTTCAGTGTGGCCACTTTACTGTCCCCTGAACTTTAGCTGGCCCAGTATTGCCGTGGCTTCTGTGTGCTCTGCAGCAGTCCTGCTGCCATCCCAGGAATCTCCAGCCATGTTGCGACTCGTGTGACCTCAGTACCCGTGGGTGGACTGGGGGTGCTGTTGGACACAGAGGGAGCAGGCCGGGATAGTGAGACCCCGGAGCCAGGCCACTTGGCCTGATGTTCAACTGGCCTGTATCGTGTGATTCTTCAAAGCTGAATATGTCTCCACCGTAAAATTGTCTAAGTTTCTCAGTATTTTCAAGCAATTAAATGCAGCTTTTAAGAGCTTAGGGTTTAGATTAGGTTAGATCCACTTTTGAAAATCTAGCTGGTGAATTCTAGCTGATAACCTTGGATAGGTACTTTAAACACTTTGAGCCTCAGTTTCTTTAGCTATAGAATGGGAAGGATAATAGATATCTTATTGAGTACCAGAGGGAGTTTGATGAGAAAATGTGTGTGCACGCTGGGAAGATTGGGGGAAGGGGAGGATGAAGAGAAGTTGGTGAATGGGTACAAAAATGCAGTTAGACAGAAGGAATAAATTCTAGAGTTCGATAGCACAGTAAGTTGACTATGGTTAACAATAATTTATTGTATATTTCAAAATATCTAGAAGAGTAGATGTGGAATGTTCTCAACACAAGATAAATGTTTGGGTGATGGATATCTTAATTACCTTGATTTGATTATTACACATTTTATGGATGTATCAAAATATCACATGTATAATTATTATGTATCAATAAAAAAAGAAAGAAAATGTGTATGCAAAGCTTTTTTAGGATAATGCTGGTACATAATAAGTATACCATACATTGTATTTATTATTAATTATTACTGACATAAGAAAAAATACAAACTCCTTACTTGGCTTTATACAACTCCTATATTTACTCCTAGAATTTCCTTTCGAAATTCATCTCTGTGTCTTTTACAAGGCCCAATATAATAGATTTAAAATAAAAACTGATTGATGGATGGATTCATATTTCTCTTCATTCTCTTTTCTCTTGAGATAAAACCTTCATGTAATGATGCTCTAAATTTTATTTTATTTTATTTTTAGAGAATTTAACACTCCTCCTCTTTGTGTCCCTTAGTGGGTCTTTTTGCTCTCTAAGATTTTGTTTTGTTTCTTCTGTTTAAAAGTCAGGCACCCTTCAAACTCCCTTGTGTTCTGCTAAGGAGATCTAAAGAGATGATCCGCTTTTGAAAATGTGAAAAATTACTTTCTTAAAATTTTAGCTCATGGAAGATACTATCCTGTAGTGCCTTGTCTCACCCTTGCTACTTCCTTCTTTCGTTAAAGTTAGGTCGCAGGTGGGTAAAAAGGAATATCTATCTTTCAATCCTTGTGTAAGTGCCAAGGGACTTACTAACAGCAGCTACAGAAATAAGTTGTGCATTTTCTCTAACTTCATTCTAAGTCTTTGAAGAAATAAATTAGCTTCCAATATTTTTTAGAAATAGAGTAATTCTATTTAGGCCAGTTGATAAGTTACCTAGGGTAGAACTGAGGGACTATCAGAAAAAAATTGGATGTTTCAATTATTCATACGGTGATGTATTTTGTAGTTACTATGATTCAGTGTCTATTCATCAGATGTGGACTACTAGAACCTAATTTATTCATAGTTAAAGGAGTCAGGTAAACTTGAAGAAGTAGACTGTGCTTCTATATGTCAAATTATATAATAGAGTTAATTTCTGGATCCTTGACCAGTAAAAAATAAATTTATGTAAAAAAATACCAACAAATTAAGATTTCCTAAAACATATAGACTATTGATATAACTTCAAAATACATATTTACATTTGTGTTTGGCTGTTCAGAATTGCCTAGATAGTGAGTTCAATTTTCCAATTCATTTTGCAAAAGTCTTTCTCTTTAACCTTGAAAAATCCCTTCCACTGTTATTTGTGAAAAATCATTTCTTTAGCAGACTGCTTTTTGAAAATCACTGACCCTTCTCCTGTTTGGAAAGGACCTTGAAGTTCAGCTTGTTCAACCACACACCAGAAGCTCTAATCTTCCCTCTAGCAACTTAGATAACAGCTAGTTCAGTAGTTCTCTATTCTGGGTTTATATAATAAGGTTCCAGAAACTTAAAAAATTGCAAATGTCCAGCTTCCTCCCCCTACCTCCCAGCAAATTTGATGTAATGTCATGAGCCACATAAGGATGTTTCAGTCAAGGATGGACTGCGTATAACAGTGGTTCCACAAATTTGTAATAGAGCTGCCCTATACAGATGTACCATTTTTATCTTTTATGCTAACTATATTTTTACTGTACCTTTTCTATGGTTGGATATGTTTAGATACACAAATACCATTGTGCTACAATCGCCTATGGTATTCAGTATAATAAGATGCTATACAGGTTTGTAGCCTAGGAGCAATAGGCTATACCTATACCCTAGGTGTGCTGTTGGTTAAACTATCTAGGTTTGTGTAAGTATCAGGTGTGCATAATGATGAAATTGCCTAAGGGCACTTTTCTCAGAAGGTAACCCCTTCAAGTCAATAAGCAACACAGAGCTGTAATTGGTCTAGGTGGAGTTTGGCATTGACATTAGAAAAGCTCCCCAGTGGCTTTCAGTGTGCTCCAGGATGAGAACCACTACATAAGTTGACCTGCTATGTCAGGTGCTGATATAAGAGGCTAGAAAGCCAGAAGGACCACAATCCACTTTGACATTGAAGTTAAAAGATATGCATGAGATATTCAAATCTGTGGTATTAAAAAAGCTATGTACATTTTGAATTCTGTAAGGAAAAGGGAGTTTGCATATCTTGCTTATCTTAAGGGGATCTCACAGAGAACTTGGACACAGGTAGGAGCCAGGGGGAAAATGCCTTGCAAAAAACTGAGGAGTTAAGGAAGTTTATTGAAAGTGTCAGCCACCCGTCATTGCCTTGCCTGGAGCTCCAGTCCCTAACCTGGAGCATACCAGTCTGTCTCTGGACACCCCACAAAATCCACTTGATCTTGCTTCCTTTTCTTCCTGCTTTTCTATGCTTCTGACAATTGCCTCCTTTTACAACAAACAGAGTCTGTCTCGGGGATAATATGCTGACTTCCCTTGGTCACCTTGTTTTTTTTTCCCATAAGGAAGACCACTCAGTCCCTCTGCAAAGGTACTCAAGTTTCTGTAGGCTGGGTGGAAGTGTAGAGGGGCCAGTGTTTGTGAGCTTGCTGGGAAGGCAGAGACTTGGGGCATTCTCACAGTACCAAAATGCCCTGGCAGGTTGGATAAATGTATGGGGCACAGCAAGACTCAAAATTATTTATTTTGCCCAGAGTTTATTTGGGAAATCCCCAAACTTCCCAGATATTTAAGAAAATGTCAAGGCTCTGAAAATAAGTTATCCGTGAAACTTAAACTGGTTAAGACTCTATGCATAAGTTGCATATGACTCCATTAAGGAGGGTAGTTTATTTCATTCTGTTACTGAAAGTTTGGCACTTGCCCCTGAGGCTGCATCAGAAGAATGAGGACAAGTGGTTTGAGGGCCTGCCAATGAGGAGGATGGAGACTCGCATCTCAAAGTGCTATCCTCCTGTCTGTTAGCAGAAATACAGAGCTTTTAAAGGGAGGGTTTCCAGCTTCAGAGTATTGATGTTTAACTACAGTTGATGGTTCTGATCCACCCTCATCTTTGAGTGAAGAGAATCTCGTGACTTTTGCCTGGACAGTTCTATTGAGCCATCTCCGGTGGTACAAAACGCAAAGAACACTCCCCTGCCCTATCAACCACGAGTTTTGGGCAAGGATGCAGATTTTGATTGCCAAAAAGAGTGGGGGAGGTTTTAAAGAGACAGCTTGTAAAACATTGTACCCTTTTTCAGGCCGTCCCCTCCGTTACATTTATATTTTGTTCATAGAAGAAAAAAATGGCTTCGTGCACTGCCCTCCTGGCAAACTGCTGTCAATTTGTAGCCTTCCTTTGCTTGAAAAATGTAGAAACTGACACATGTTATCCCTAATCCTGAGTGACAGTCATTTAGCCAGCAGACATTTGCATGGTCTTTGGAGAATTATAACACATATTAAGTATGCCTATATCCTGTTCATTTCTTATGCACATCCTTCAGTGCTTTTTAGATCTTAACGCAACGTGTCCTGGAGAAAAAGAAACTGTAACACTCACAAAAGAATAAAGGATTCAAAAAAAATGTGACTTTAGCCTTAAGTAAAAACCAGAGTATGAGGCAAGCAGTTAGTAAACTTATCCCTCTGTATACTGTAGGGGTAAGTGAAAATTTCCCCTTTCCACAAAAGCTCACTGGAAGATCAACTCACAATTAAGGCAGATTAATGAGAAAGGTTTATTTACTATGCGCCTAGGGAGAATCATAGAGTGATTACCCAATATTCCAATGAAATTCGGATAATTTTATACCTGTCCTTCTGTAAGGCAGAAGATGAGGAATACAAGTAATTTTGTTTAGGGGTGATAAACTAAACGGTTGCTAAGGAGGATGAACAGGTACTTGGGAGAATGAACGGATAGGGGGAAACAGATTGACTTATAAATTAACCTGAGAGACAGGTTATTGTGTTTAAAATGATTTGGGCCAGGTCTGGTTGCATTCTTGATCTTCTTTCCTGCAATATACTGAGATAACAGGGAGAAGAAGGGAAGACCATTGTTCTTTTTTTATGGATCAGACCGATTTATGCAGATAGAGGACAAGCATCTTCCAAGGGCCTGTTAATTTCTAAGAGCCTCTAATTCAAAATATTCTTTATACCAAGGAGTCATATTTTGGGCTGAAATTTCCTGAACTCCTTCATTCCCCTTGTCCAGAACTTCCCAAGAAGTTTCACGCATTAAAAGCTGAGTCAGTGGCTGTGGAGAGAGAGATCTAGTTAGTAGTAAAGTAACAAGAGATTTGAAAAGGGAGACAAGAACACAGATTAGAATGAGAATAAATAAGTAGGAAAGAACAGATCTAAGCACATTTCCTCACAGCTCATTAAACCAGCCTCCCATTCTTTGGAATAGGTCTTTATTAATCTGATGGAGAATATTTATCTTGTCTTTTAAGAGGTATAGATCACAGTCTCCACTTGCCCTGTGTGTGGTTTTTACGTAGAGCATTTTTTTCCAGAATCGTGCAAGTTCCTTGCAGCAGTTTTCAAATACAACAGAGGCTAGGCTGTTGACTTCTAACTGAAGTGCTCCCAGTACCTGCATAGTGATATTTAACTCTTGTTTTATTGCCATGGAGAAATTCAAAACTGCCTTTTCAAACTCATGAGTTCTAAATGCCGGGAAAAGAGTCCTTAGCACCAAAAAAATCCAAACAAACAAAAAAAACTTACGAGTTGTGATATACAAGTGAGTTTTTTATAATATCGCATTTAGAATGTTTGCATGGTACCAATTTATGAATGAAAGAGCCCAAGTTTGTAATTGGGCTGGCATTTAAAGTAGAGTGCCTGGTAACAAAGGGGGTCAAGGCCACAGCATCCTGACCATCTAGGAGAGAACCCCTTGTATACTTTATCACCACACACAATAAAAAGACCAGTGTCTTTCACAAATGGGGTCAGGTTGGAACTCGTGAGCTCCCAGTCTGCAGTTTGCTGTGCATTTTCTTCCTCATTGGCATTTCCACATCTTCAGTTTCCGCGTGTCCTTGCCGGTCCGTGGGAATAGAACAGGTTGGAGATACTTGCTATAAAATGCCTTTGGTCTGGTTCTGGCATTTATAGGGCTTGGTTTTGTCACTTAACCAAGTCAGTGCAGACTTTTGATCAGTCCATATACACTCTTTAGTGCCTGACAACTTAACAAGCGGAGCAAGTGAACTACCCCAAGTTGCACAGACCTGACTTGTGAGTCATTCATAGCATCCTGTGATTTGACAAGTGTTGACATCATGAGAGTTAGTGTCAGCACCATCTAAGAGTGCAAGAATGTCATCTGTGGAATCAAACCATAGGGTTTGATCACAATAGTGCCCTAGTATGTCACCCAGAAAAGATCCAGCATCATCCCTGTTTTGATGCAGAGGGAAATATTTCTTTCCAGTTGCTTCGTTACTGAAAGTTTTGTACTTGTCCCTGAGGCTGAACAAAGAATGAGGACAAGTGTTTTGAGGAAAAGGAAAAAGAAGTTTATTAATTTTCTGGCAAATGAGTAAGATGGTAGACTTTCATCTTAGACAATCATGGTCCTCCCTTGAAGCTTAAATACAGAGCTTTTAAAGGAGGTTTTCAGCTTTGGGCTATTGCTGTTTAACTATAATATCTCCAGTGAAGACAATCTCATGACCTCTGTCTGGACAATTCTGTTGTGTCATCTCCTGTGGTTTCAGATACAAAGAAGAACATTTTCCTGCCCTTTGATTACTGGTCTCAGACAGGAAAGCAGGTTTTAATTTCTCAAAAAGGGTGAAGCGTTTTAAAAGACAACTTATAAAACATTTTGCCCTTTTTCAGACCCTTATTTCTGTTACCACTTTACTTGAGCAAAAGACAGCTTTTGAGCTTCCAAAGAGGTTTTTTTGTATCCAGTTGACTCCCCAACAGGAGAAGCAGCATGACTTTTTTTTCTCTGGTTGTGACTGCCACATCTTGCCATACATCCATCTTCCAGACTGATTCCACCAGGTACTCACATTGGCAGAAACAAAAATGAGTTCAGGTTCCTGTGTATGATCCAGGTGTTGGCATAACCAGCAACTGGATTGATTAGTTATTGTGGTCAGGTTTGAAAGACTGGTGTATAAGGATGCTGGGTCTATGCCTGACCTGCTGGAAAAAAATAGTAAAGGTTAGTAAGAGCAAGGCATAATTTGAAATAAGAGTCATAGTGGAAAATAAAAGGGAGAATGGGGTAAGATGAGGCAGCTTTACTCAGCTCCACTGAGCTTCCAATGTGCAATCCTTGAAGGGGGAGGTTTAAAAGAAGAGGGGTTTTAAAAGGACCATTTTGGTGAGGGGGAGGTAAAAAGGAAAAAAGAAGGAGTTTTTAGATAAAAAAAAATTGATTTCTTGATCCATGATCTTGGGGAAAAGCTGTCTACTTCATGAAGACTTCTGCTTCAGGGGCCTGGGAACTGGCCCTGGAAGTCCTGACTTTAAGGTCACCTGTAGGGGTCGTTCTCCAGTTGTCTTGGTGTAGGTGGGCATGTCCCACATGAATCCAGAAGGATTTCTCTTTCATTTTTACGGCAGTGTAGGTAGTTAATAGTTCTTTATAAGGGTCTTCCCAGTGAGGTGACAGTGCATATCTTCTTCTAAAAACTTTAATGTGCACACGGTCTCTTGGTAAGCAGGATGACGAGGCCTGTCAGTTGATGGAGGCCATGCTCCTTTCGCCTGTCAGTGATATGCTCCAGGCATATTAGTCAGTGCCTGTATGTAGCCAGTCATGGTATCGAATTGTTCACTTAAATCCCCACAATGTTCAGCCAGTCCAGGAATAGAAGGTATGTAGGTGCCAGTAGGTATAGGGTGACAGAACACTATCTTAAAAAAGGGTTGAGCCATGTCTCCGAATTGGAACATTCTGGATTTTCATAAGGGCCAAAGGTAATGCTTCTGGCCATGTAAGTCCAGTGTCTTGACATACTTTTCTCAAAGTCCTTTTTATGTCTGGATGTCTATGTTTCACTTGCCTTGAGGATTGGGGATGATACGGGCTATGAAATTTTAATGAGTACCCCAGAGCCTTTACAGGCAAGTGGTTTAAAATGAGTCCCTTGCTCTAAGTCAACCCATAAAGGAGTACCAAAATAAGGAATAACCTCAGTTACTAATTTCTTTGCCACTGTTGTAGCATCAGCACACTTAGTTGTATAGCATTCAGTCTATCCAGAAAAACCTAAAACTGGAGGTAAATTTATAAAATCGATTTGGAGTGCTATAAGGGGCAATGTGGGTCTTTGGGGGCTTCCTGGAGAGTGTTGGTTTCCTCCAGAGATTTGGTGAGATTTATAAATAGTGCACTGGGAAATAATTTTGTCGGAGATATTGTAGATCTCAGGGTAGTACCAACTATATATTTTTTTTCTTAATTATCCCCCATTTCCACATATGTCCCATATGATGGGAGACACTTGCAAGTCAAAAAGTTAAAAGAAAAGGGGCCATAGGTCTGTTTGGCTCAATATACAATCTATCTGATGTTATAGGTCCATTAGCAATAGAATTGTCAGCAGAAATTAAGAAACGAGATTTCCAAATTGTGCCAAGTGCATGGCAGACTCCAAAGGCATATTTAGAGTCTATGCAAATAGTGGCAGCTTTTCCTTTTGCCAATGTGCAAACTCTAGCAAGGGCTATGACAAACTTGACTCAAGGCATTTTGGGGTAAGCTTTTGGGTGCTCTGAGATATTTCATGTCCTACATAAGTTACAGATGTCTGAACCCACTGGAGTCCAGATCTAGAGGCTTTATGGCCTCAATTCAGCTATAGTCTGTAAAAGAATGGGAGTCTAAGAGAGCACCCTGTTTACAGAGCAAAAGATTATTAGTGTAATGAACAAGTACTGAACAAGGGTCTAAATCAGCTTTGAGAATGTACAGAAATTGTGAATCAGAGAGTAAGAGAATAGAAAAGAAAGTTGAGCAGAGGTCAATTACTATATTCTTAAAGTCATATGAACTAAAAAACATTTGAGTTAGTTTCTGTCTTCTTGATGAAATATTTGATTTAAGTGCTTTTAAGCTAATTTATTAGAATTCTTTGATATAATTTGGTAGTAAAATATAACATACAAATGACATATATAGACACATAGACATATAGACATACAGACAGAAACAGTGCTAATGGCTCTTACAAAGAATTTTTATTTGCTGGTTCTTAAATATTACTATTTTTTTTATTCAGACTATCCATCTTTAAATTATTTATTTTATTGTTTTAAGCAATTACTGGCTAGGCAACAATTTTGCCTTTGGTAAGAGTTTGCCACTTCTGTAAGCTCTTGCTGCTTCCAGGGCTTAATACTTACACATGTATAGGTAGGCATAGCCAGAAAGTAGAGTACTCAGTTCTTCAGAAATTAAGCATCCAATTTTTACCTTAAATCTTTGATTTGGCGCTCAGATCTTCATGATCAATTTGGGCAACAATTTTTCCTTTCCCAAGCACACAAGAAAAAAGAACAAAGAGCTAGAACACAGAGATCTCTGCAAATTCCTGAAAGCTGGAGTTCGCACCCCCTGTAATATTGCTGTTAGTTTCTGACTCAATCAGACATTTGCAGCCTCTAACTAGATCTAAGTTTATTAATTATCAGATTAGCTCTGATCTCAGACCCCAGTTTAGTTTCTGTCGTGACTTCTGAACTCAGCTAAGATAAAAAAAATTGCTCAAACTCAGAACGCTCAAAACACAAATCTGTGGAGCTTTGCAATCTGAGGGAGAACTTACCCACAGTGTCAGTTGCAGTGGAGAGAGCAAAGGACAACAGGTCTCGCGGGTACCTCGCTCAGACTCTCCGTGCTCCCAGGGGTCTCTGGGAGCTCTATCTCGGGGCCCACTTTTGATAAAAATTAAATTTAACAGAGTTTAATTGAGCACAGAGCAATTCACAAATTGGGCAGCTGAACTAGAACAGGGTCAGAGAGATTAATGCTGTAGCCTGGCTGGTGGTTGAAGAAGATTCATGGACAGAAAAGAGAAACTGACATACAGAAAATAGATACTAAGTATGCCTATATCCTTTTCATTTCTTACGCACATACCTCGGTGCTTTTTAGGCTTTAACACAAAGTGTCCTAAAGAAAAAGAAACTCTAACACTCAGGAAAGAATAAGGAATTCAAAAAGAATGTGACTTTAGCCTTAAGTAAAAGCCAGAGTATGAGAGAAGCAGTTAGACAGTTAGTAAACTTCTCCTTCTATACACTATATTCAATGTATATTTCTCCCCATGTCTCTCTCTGTCTCCTTTTCCATCTACCCTTACCCAAGCTGCCATCCATCGTGTTCGTTTTTAGAGCCTTGCAAATACTTTACTACATCTTTCATCCTACACACACACACACGCACATATATTCACACTCAATCTAATTTGAGTATTTGATATGGCTATTATTTATTTCTTTTCTTACTTAACATATCTTGAACATTCCTGTTCTAGGTCAATGGTAGATGTAGGGGGGAGAGGAAACTTGCCCTTTCTACTGAAAGTTTACTGAGAAATAAACTCACAATTAAGGCAGATTAATAAGAGAAAGGTTTATTTACCAATACCACGTGCATGGGGAGAATCACAGAGTGATTACTCAATATTCCAGTGAAGTTCACATATTTTTATATCTGTCTTTTTGGACAGGAGGGGAAATCTGGATTACAGGTAATTCTGTTTAGGGGTGACAAATGGTACTAGGGGGAACAAATGGATGGGGAAAACAGATTGTCTTGTAAATTAACTTGAGAGACAGGTATTATGTTTAAAATAATTTGGGCCAGGTCTGATTGCATTCTTGATCTTCTTTCCTGCAAATATATTGAGATAACAGAGAGAAGAAGGGAAATCAATTGTTCTTTTTGAGCCTTTGATTGGTCAGTCCGGTTTATGCAGATAGAGGGAAAGCCCCTTCCAGTGCTTTTTGATCTCAAAGGGCCTTTAATTCAAAATACTCTTTATTCCAAGGAGTCATATTTTGGGGTAAAACTTCTGAGCTCCTTCTGAGACAACTCTCTAACTCAGTGATCTTTAAACTTTAGTGTACATCAGAATCACCTGGAAGCCTTGTTAAACTATAAACTGTTGGACCTAATCCCCCAAAGTTTCTGATTCAGTATATCTGGGGTGGGACCTAAGGATTTTTATCCATATCACATTTCTAACATGTTCCCAAGCAGTGTTGACACTTTTGTTCCAGGGACACACTTTGAGAAAGACTTTTCTAACTCATTCTTTTTGATAGTGATGTAATCTTTAATGGTAGAGTCATGACATGAATTTTTCAGTCATTGCCCTGTTTTTACTGACAAAAATTCTTCACTTGACCAATCTTTAGTCAGGTCCTGAATCTTCTCTGAGTCCCACCCATGTATTTCCTCATAAAATCCAGTTTTGACAAAGAACCCTGGTAAGTCAGCTTAGCAAGAACCCCGACCCGCAATATCTGATCACCCTCGATATCTAATGAGGTTCCTCATCCTCCACCATCCCCCAGGTGATGTCTGATCACCCTAGCCTGTCCTCTGCAAGAATCCTGTTAGAGTAGAATCTCCTTTGCCCCTCTTGCTACTTCTTAGTACTTTTTTATCCACTGACATTCCTCTTCCTTGGCTATAAATTCCCACTGTCCATGCTGTGTTGGAGTTGAGCTCTGTCTCTCTCCCCAACTGCAAAATCCCATCACCATGGTTCCTATACCTATTGTTATGGTCCTGAATAAAGTCTGCCTCTACTATACTTTAGCAAGTATCAATGAATACATTTTTTCTTTAGTAATACACATACAATTATTTTTGCTACAATATTCAGTGGTGTAATAAATGTCCTTATATCATTATCTTCATGTACTGGTGCTTTTAGTTTGGTAGGATCCAGAACTTTAAAAAAAAAAATTTCTTCTGGGGCTGGGCCGAGTGGCTCATGCCTATAATCCTAGCACTCTGGGAGGATGAGGCGGGAGGATCACTTGAGCTCAGGAGGTCGAGACCAGCCTGAGCAAGAGTGAGACCCAATCTCTACTAAAAAACAGAAAAATGAGCTGGGTGTCATGGTGCTTGCCTGTAGTCCCAGCTACTTGGTAGGCTGAGGCAGCAGGATCGCTTGAGCCCAGGAGTTTGAGACTTCAGTGAGCTCTGATGATGCCCCTGCACTCTACCCAGGGTGACAGAGTGACTCTGTCTCAAAACAAACAAACAAACAAAAAACAACAATAAAAAGTCTTCTGAACTAGATAATGGGTCACAGGAGAAAATCAGCCTTACTGCTTTGTGGCTGCACTTCAAGTAGATCTTATTGCCAGGCTTGGATTCAAGTGATGCCAACATTTTCCAGAAGTCAATCCTCCTTCAGAAGAATGATATTTTCCACCTTTGTGAGTAATCAAAAATATATGCCCCAAGTTCCTACAGCAGTTTCAGAAGAGGAGCTCCAGCCATGAGAGTTGCAGGCAAGGGCAGGTTGGGCAGGTTTTGTGCTTAACTTCCGAGGAGGTCTACTTTGCAAGAGTGTAATTCACTGTGCAATAAAATGTTTGGTGATGTTTTTATCCTTGTTTAAAAATCAGTTAACTTATTATTATTTTTTCTCCAAATGACTGATTTAGGAAAATAAGGCTTCCCAGCTTGTGGCATTCCTGACAATGATCCTCCAGGCCTGATAGTGGCTTTCATTCTTGGATGAGGAGAAAAGGGACCCCCTACAACCTTATGGGAGAGAGGCCCTCCATTGACTTAGTTTGACTTGAAACTCACATACTATGCCTTAGAAGTCTGAGGAATGCACACTATTAATTGAGGACATGCCACAGGCTGGATACTTAAAAACAAGATCTTATTGCATTATGAAAACAAGCCTGGGAGGTGGGAATCAGCACAGGTTAATATTGTTTTGTTATTGAGGATAGTGACTCTCAAGCAGGCAAAGTTACTTTTCTAAGCCTGTATATGCTAGTATGTGGCCAAGCTAAAATTTGAACTCAGAACCTTCTGGCTTCCCATTTATTTATTTCTTTGAAACATTGTCTTGCTTAATATTGAGGGACTTGAAAGTAGCAAAATAGAGTCTCTATCTCGGTTATGGCTATAATGGTTGAGTTTGAGGGTGGATACACATCGATACATTTCAATTCTTTTTCAAGCCTCTGTTTCTTGAGTTATGTCTGTTATAGGCAACATCATTTACTCATTCAGTTTTTGGGTATAATCACAGCTGGATTAAACATTTGGTTTCTCAATTTATGCTGATTTCATCTAGGTACATTTTCTGTCTCATTCTCTCATTTTTCTCTCCTTCACTTTTTTTTTTATGATGAATAAAGAGCTGCTGAGTCATCAATTCCCAGCCTAAAGAGTCACTATTAATCTTAAGAGCAGTTTTACTGGTTGAAAAGATGAAAAGACACCTAGACTCAAGTGGCAAACATCCATGAATTAGAGGATATGCATTCTTTGGATTTTATGCTCAATGGTGTCTCTTCTATATTCATGTCCTTTCTTGTGATGGATTTCCAGTTTTACTTTTTACGAATTCCCCATCCTACCCTCTCCGCCCTGGCTTCCCTTTGATCTTGTATAACTTATTTTCTAGTGAAGTGTTTGACCTCTGCTCTGAAATCATTATTCTATTTTTCCTTCCCACTTAGCGAGCACACTAATTATTCCAAATCCTATTGCTCCTGTTGCAGACCCTCTTGGCTTCTCATCTTTCACCCAGCTCCCTACAAGTTGGCGCTGTGATATGATGCTTCCTGGACTGTTTGTGCCTCCATCTCTGACCTTTCTCCCCCAAACCTTTTCATGCCGCTGCTTGTTGAGCACCCTCTGGCAAATCTCCTGCTCAATTTGTCATCTCCCTTACAGTCCCCTTAGCTGTTGCACTATCTTCTGTTCCTTTTAAGTCCATATTTTCTTCACTTCTTTATTCAGTAATAGACATCTGAGCAGAGGAAAATAAAAATAAAACAACCTATTTAATAGTCACCAGCAACAGGTCTGACTTCCTTTGTTTGTTATTGTAGTGCTTTGTATATTTTGAGGTATTGTCAGTAATTTTTCAAGTAGTTTAAATGCCTAGATTAGTTGATATTGGAGTTGTGTATCTCCTTTACGGGTTACAGAGTACAGGGAGAAAGCCTTTAAGCTCGAGTTTAATCTTATTTCTTTTTTTCTTATCTTATATGGAGTTATCAGGACTGACTTTAGACTTCCAGGGGTTTTGATGTTACTGCTGCTTTCAGAACAACAGGTGGGTACGCAGGACTCAAGGTGACAAGAGGAATGAGTTCTGATTCCACTCTATGAAGTTTGTGATGAAGCATTTCCAATATTATTGAATCTGCTTACATTAATAGTCCTGTGAAGTAGATCTTTATATTCCTATTTTACAGTCAATGAACCAAGCTGAGAAAGAAGCAAGAAAATAAACATTTATCCAGTATATATTTTCTAGGCACTTTGCCTAAAGAATAAAAGACTTGCCCCAACGCACACTGGTATAAGGGGAGGGGCTAGAATTCATTGGTTTTTTTTCCACTGTGTCAAAGTTCCAATGGCCATTGAGTCATTCTTTTAGGGACTTGTAGCTCGTGGATTTGTGGCGGGGGGTGTTCAGGGATCAAGGCCTATTCTCCCATTTCCTCTCTGCCTCTGCATTCTTTTCTCCCCCTGATCTCCACTCCATGAAACTCCTTTGTATTTTTCCATCTTCCTAGACCAAAAGACTTGTTCTTGTTGTTCTGTCCTTAACCTGACATCAGTGCCTTCTTTATACTGGCCTTTAATGGTCTCTGTAGCCCTCTCAGGATTCTTATTGATCTTATCCCTATAGCTCCAGCCTGAACCATGAGAAAGAAGGTCCGTCTTTCCTACATGAACCATCAGAGCAAGCCCTCTTCACCATAGTGGGGATCCAAGAATGTGTTTAGTCAACGATGTAGATTCTGAAGAAGTTCCAGATTCTTGAGCTTTTCATCATGGCACCAGGTTTTCCATGAAGTATCAGCTGTGGAATTAAAATTGATTCAAGGAATGGAATGGAGGAATTTGAGCTGTGGTCAGGTGTTTTAAGAAATTCTTTTTTTCTGGGAGTTTCTCTTGCCCTGATGGTTGAATCTTTTCTATAAATTTTCTGTGCTTCAGTTTTCTCACAGTACAAAGGGAACAAGGAGCAAAAAGCTCTGGACTTAAAAATAGGTAGAATGAGTAGTGCCAGGAGGCCCTGTCCTAATAGTGTCTGTAATGATGGCTGCAATACCAATAGTAGCTAGAAATTTTTGCTTTATATGTTTTTTCCTCTTTCTCTAATGTCTCCTCCACACTTGCCTGTCTGCCCTGGCATGTATGATACTCCTGTATCACCTTGGTGTAAGATCTTATTTATGTAACAAACACATAGTGCTTCCTATGTTCCAAATACTGTTTTAAGGACTTTAAAAATATTAGTTCATTTAATCACATGAGGAAAGTGCTAGTAGAAATCCCACATCGAAGACGAAGAAACTGAGAGACAGAGAATTGAATTAACTTAATCGTTGTTCAGCTGGCTAGTAAGTGGCAGAGCTGGTGATGTTGGCACTCAGCATTCTGGTTCCAGAGTCTTTGCCCTTAGTTACTCTGAATTTTTTCCTACATTCATGGCATAGACCCTCATAAATACTCATTTCACTGCATTTTAATTGTTAAAAGGTCTACATCTCCATCCATCCTGCTCCAATGGGATGAGAGCCACTCAAAAGTAGGGGTTTTGAGTTATTCATACTCTATGGTACGAAACTTTGCTTGATTTGTTCACTATTGAACCCTGGTACTTACAATCAAATAGGCTCTCAATGAGTATTAGTTGGATGAATTAATCTCTTCAGTCCTCAGCACTAATCACAGTGACACACATAATAGGCCCTATGGTTGTTAAATAAATGCATGGATTTTGTGGTTCAGGGGTATGGTCTTAACACGTATGTACTCTCAAATAGTTCTCAGAATTATAAATTATAATAACATTCATTGCATTGTTCAGATTTAATGACTGTGTAGTCAGTGTTTATTGCTAGGCTTTCCTCCTACCATTTTATTAATTATAGACCCATTATAGATGGGGTACTGAGTGACAAAGACATAAATTACTGCAGCCCAAAGAAATCTGATACATGTTATCAGGAACTGGTGTCTCTTTGGGTACTCTGAAAGGCTGGAAGAAGGCTGGCAGAGAGGATGGTCCACTTCTTTCAGACTGCCCCAAAGCTTCCTGAGTGGCTGATGTATTTAGAAGTCAAAGGAGCCCAACAAGAAGGCCAATTCTGGGAAGAAAAAGAAAAAAAGGAAGTCACTTTTCCCTCCCTTTAGCCTTCCCTCTGTTTTTTCCTAACTTCTTCTTTATTTCTTTTAAATAGGGGATTAGAAAAGATGTTAAACCAAAGAATTTCATTTTTGTAATTTAATTTTCATTTTATGATGCAGTTAGAATGAGCAGTCCATTTATTTGTTTAATAAGCCTAAGCCTTCACTAATGTTTTCCTGAATTTTATATTCTGTTCCAATATGGCATGATGATTTTTATTTTTTTAATCTAAAAATGAAGCAAGCATCTTCTAATATGAAATAATAATGTGTCTCACATGGTTGGTTCTTTAGTGTTGTGTTTCAGTCATTGGCATGTGGGGCCACAAGTTATCTGCAGCTTTTGTGCTTCCATTTGCGTTTTTTTTTTTTCCTTTGTTGCTCTTGTATGCCCTTTTTCTCTAGAAATAGAATAAGAAAGCAACTTATGTGTTTTTCCTCTGTACCTTATATTGTAATTGCCACATTTCTGTTGCAATATTGATTTGGAAAACTCATCAGCATTCCAGTGTATAAAGTAATGGAAATCTGAATCCTGCTGGGGGGGAGTTATTTAGTCTTTACTGAGGTGATTTACAGAGAGATTTCTACCCGAATAAAATGCTCAGAGAAAAAGGAAGATGTTCTAAAGCAAAATCATGCTGCTGTTTCTCAAACACCACCAAGAATACAGAGATTCTGTCATTTTAGTTGTTCATTTCCTTCCTTCATTTTATGAATGAGTGATGCTAAGAACATAAGTAAATGCATACCATATATATGTGTTCAGGACAATTTATCAGTGACTTTCCTGGTATAAACTGGAAAAGTCCATTTCTTTACATACCAAATAATTTAAAACATACTAGGAGAAACTGATAATTAAAAAATGGTGTGCATGATAGTTTTGCAAAAAGAAGAAACCTTTCTCAAAGTCAGCATTTTTTTTATTTGTTTTGTCCATACAGATTTTTTTTCCTTTTTGTACTTCAGTATATTACGGGGGTACAAATGTTGAGGTTACATATATTGTCCTTGCCCCACCCGAGTCAGAGCTTCAAGTGTGTCCATCCCCCAGATGGTGTGCATCACACTCATTATGTATGTATATACCCATCCCTTCCTCCCCCCTCCCATCTGCCCGATGTCTGATAAATGTTATTCTTATATGTGCATTTAGGTGTTGATCAGTGAAACAAATTTGCTGGTGAGTACATGTGGTGCTTATTTTTCCATTCTTGGAATACTTCACTTAGTAGAATGGGTTCCAGCTCTATCAAGGAAAATACAAGAGGTGTTATGTCACCATTGTTTCTTATAGCTGAATAGTACTCCATGGTATACATATACCACATTTTAT